>VXBX01001175.1:49820-75690 GCA_013400415.1 Scytalopus superciliaris
CCCCCACTTTTCCCAATAGAATATTCAGAAGAGATTTGCATTGCTTTGGGAGTATCCTGTGAGATGGAACCTATAAAGTAAGAGCAGCTGTTTTGCCAGGGGATGAGGGTCAGCACAAGAAACACAGACATCAACTTTAAAGAATAAGTGTATAAATTTACTATGATGCAAAACAACAAGGAATTACAAAAGCATAAGCTTAGCAATGCACCTAACCATTACTACAAGGAGTGTCTATAGTGATTAAGAAAGACACATCATCAGTTACCCTTTAATACGTTACCATCAGCATCATCCAGACCTGAGCGCCAACTGGGGAGCCCCGATCATAACGAAGGGTCAGAGAACCAGTCCTGGTAACTGGGAAATTCTACACAGTGTGTCCACTTGTAGGTGAGGTCTCCTTTTTTGCTGCGAAAGGGTCCAGCTTTTATATTGTTAAACAAACAAGCTTACATCACTATTTAGTGTAGAAAACATCTGGTTTCCTTCTCTCCTTGGGTTTCACCCAAAGCCTGGCCAGGGCTCAGAGGAAAATCAAGGGAGTCAGTTTGGACCATCTACTGTCCAACAAGGCCAGCCATCTATGTCCATGGCCTTGACTAGTCTCTAAATACAGAAAGATGGATACATTCATATCTAATTAATGAACAGATACATATGTTCACTAACAAGCGGAAACCAATATATCTTACTAACAAGCATACATGTTTACACAGGTGTAGTCCTATCATATTACAATACTTCACTAATGGTTATACAGAATTTTGGCTAACAAGCAGATACATGGCTAAATATAACACTGGGTTGGAAGGTTCATCGAGAGGGTTCATCTCAGAGTCTGTTGTTCAGGCCTCAGCACTTCAGTGAGAGGGAAGGGAGATGATGAGCGACTATTAAGTGAGGGCAAGGTGGCGTGGCTTAGCAAGCAAAGGGAGCAGGTTGACATGGGAAAGAGAGACTCTATAACTGACCAAACAGGGCTGACAGGGGCCTACCTCAAGCATATGTACACAAATACAGAAGTGCTAAGAGGACAGGATGATAGGAGAAGCTTTCATATGCTTTCTGAAAAATCCAAAAGAATGTGTAGCTCTCTAAGGTGCATGGATTTATGAAGGGGAAACCATGCCTGACCAAGATGTTAGCCTTCTACAACGAGATTACTGGCTCATTAGAGAGCCATGGATGTTTTTTGTCTTGACTTCAGCAGTGCTTTGGACAGCTTTCCCATCACTGGTCCCTTCAGGACAAGCTGAGGAACTATATCTTTGAATAGATGACAGTGAGGTGGAGTGAAAGTTGGATGAATTGCCATAGGTTCATAGGTTCATAGGGCTGTCAAACACATGTTTCTGGATCTACTGAACACACATTGAAGTATTACATGTACATACATTGTGTACATATGGTATACAATAAATACATATATTATACATACGTATGCGGACACAAAAAGTCCTGTCATTCCAATTTCCCAGTGCAGAAACAAATAAGCATCTGGGTGGAAATGCAGCTGGCTTCAGGTAAGCCCAACAGGTTTACCTGGGCAGATGGTAAAATAAGTTCTAGCATTATTAACTGGAGAAGTAAAACAGCATTTAGCAAGCAAAAGTATTTTAAATCAACAGGATTAATTAATTTTCATCTGCATATCACAGTTTCGATGACTTACTGGTATTAAATTTTAATACATCTTGAAATATGAGTGCACTAAAAGTCTTCAAAGCTGTAGCAATTCTGAAAAAAAGGTAAGCAGGTTGTCTGACAGAATTTCATGGCAATTTGTCTGATGTTTATTCCAGGAAAAATAAATACTGATTCTACAAGGGATCTGACTAAAGCAGAAGAACAAGAATAGCAAAATACCAGTCTGCAAGGCTGTAGAGGGATCAGAACTCATTAAATGAACTAGATTTTCTTTCATGATCAGACTACACACACAATTTACTCCTTCAGAAGCAAAAATATAAGAGTTTATAAGCCATCCATTTTAATACTATTTAACATTGCTAAATAAAAACTAGTACACTAAGAGGTCTTTCCTCAACTTAGTGATTCTATGGTTCTATTTCAATTGACCAGAGACCAGCTAAAAAGTGGATGTAAAATCTGCTAGCTAGTAACTGGAGAGTCATTCCCAAATGTATGTATTTCTGCAAAGCTGCTTGAGTGATCAATATTGATTCACAGGTGCTCTTCATGCCCAGTGAAAGAACAAGCATAGACCCTGCTTTTCTCTTTGACAGCATCTCTCCAGAGAGGGTTCAGCCCATGGCTCAAAGCAAATAATACACCCTTGACTTTTACTGTGCTTCCAGCAAGGCCTGGAATTTTGTGGTTTTCAGTTGTCTAACATCACATCACCTATTTCAGTTTCTTTTCAGAGATACAAATCTTTTCCCCTAAACTGTAATCCTTGCAGATCTGCTTATTAACATACCCTCACAAAAAAAGAATCTATTTTCTATAGACTCGATTTTTTCTGCTGACTGAAATATGCTGTTTATCAATATCTAGTGCATTTCCTGGGCATATACCATGCCTTCTTGCCCTGCTTCTTTAGCACACAGGTCTCTGATGTCTGCAGCTGTATTTCCTGGCTACACTTTCATAGCAAGCCATGTCAAAAGGCGTCTCTGCTCTTAGCAAATGTAAACTCAAGAAAGATCCTGTCACAGTGTCACTGACTGACACACAGTCCCATATAACTCAAATATTTGGCAGGTCAAAAGAAACCTGGTGACAAAATGTCTTCATCCACTCCATTCACTTCTTTCGGGAAATGAAGACGCAAGCACATAGAAGAGCCATCTCATAAACACATTGTTTGGGTAGAACATATTCCTCCTTCTCTACTTCTAAATCACAGGAAAGCAAATATCAGAAAATAGAGTTAGCAACAAGAGTTTCTGAATACAACATTAGGTACAAGTTTGAGGAAATTATTAGAAGTGCTATATCAGCATGACTGCAGCAACATCTCCTCTGCACTGACTACACAATTTCACCTTGTTTAAGCAGCAACTTACAGACAACCCAGAGCTGCCACAAGTAGCTTGTGGTAGGTAAACCCCAAGAGGCTCATGAAAACCATCAGCTGACACACCAGCCAGCTCACAAACCCAGTGTGCAATGGCAGATGCAGGTTCTGGGTGGCAGAGAAAAAGGTTGCACTTCAACATTGCACTGAAGCTGGCTGCACACAGAGCCACAGCCCCCAGCACACTGTGGGGTGCTCCGGTGTATGCCTGACAAAATCCAGATGCAGCTTTGAAGTTATTTAAAGCTCTGCAGCAGGGGTTTGAGCTGTGAGCAGTGTTTTCCTTCTATCACCTCATTGACATGTTGCTCCACAGGTCCTCCTCTCTGCCCTGCTGCCAGCCTGCAGCTGCCCAAACCCACTCATCTGGTCTGTCCCACGCCAAGTCCAGACCAGAAGGTTCAGGTCTGCCATGTCACAGCACCAGTGAGAGCCACAGGACTTGTCTGCAAGCTTCAGGTCCCCCGCTGAGACCTCACAGCCCTGGATGTTCTGCCTACACAAAGCCTCAGGACAGCGAGGTGCCTTCCATGTGACAGCAGGGAGATAGTCAAGGACACCCTGCAAGAGAGAGTATGGCTCAAATCTTCCCATCCCCTGGCTTTCCTCACTACACTGAAAGCCTTTTCCCATTTTCCAGTTTTCACTCAGGACTGGCTTCCCCAGGAGACCTGAGAATTAGATTTTTTTGGGGGCAAGTGGCCCCTAATCAGGTTGGGGGTATTTCTATGGTAGCTAATGCACGTGCCTCTTTAGTGGATGTTCTTATTTTGCGGATTACTAATTAAGATTAACTTTCGTCAGGCACCATGAAGCAAGCCTAAAGCAGACTCATATATCCTTCCTTCATAACCTCGGCTTAGAAAAATTTTATGCAGGAAGAGTCTGTATTGCACAGAATTTTTTCCCATACCTCTAACCAGTAATAGCACATATTTGGCTCAAGACAGTGATGCATATTTGTGAGCTTTCCTTGCTGGGTGGCTTCTGAAAATGTCAAATCTGGAATTTGAGTGCTTCCTTTTCTGATGTAATTTGAGAAAATAAGTTTGTTAATAATTGGACTATATCTGCTGTTGACAACATTTAACTGCATCTATTAGTGAAATCATACATCCAATTACCGACCAGTAAGTCTGTAAGTAGTGATGTAAGAAAAGACAGAGGTTTTACAATGAACAGCATCAACTACTCAGTAAAAGTATATTCGATTGCACCAGCTGTGGAATTTTCCTGTCCTTTTAAATGTTCTTTCATTACAGCCCAGAAAATAAATTAAGCCAAGGCTTTCTCCAAGTAACACTTTAGAAGTTATCCACAAACTCACCAAATTAAAGTTTGTCATATACATTCTTCAAAATCAACACAGACATACAGCCTTTTGGGTTTAAAATTATTTTATAGTTAGTTCTGTAAAGGAGCTTAATGACAGTTGATTCAATAGAAGTGAGATTGTACTTTATAATGTAGCTGAAGTACATGCTACCAGTGCAACTCAAAGGAACATCTTGAACCAATATGTCTGATACTAAATTTAATTAAATATTTCAGCTAAAGAGATCATGTGCCTTGATTGACTAATTGTGGGTCCTAAACTGAGACTTTAGCTTCCAGAAGAATACCTCCTTTGTGTGCCCACCTGCTCCACTGTGGGCCCCACACTGGCTACAGGTGGATCTCTGCTCCCCTGTGGATTTCCACAGGCTGCAGGGGCACAGCTGCTTCACCATGGGCTGCACCACGGGCTGCAGGGGAATCTCTGAGCTGGCACCTGGTGCACCTCCTCCCTGTCCTTCTGCACTGACCTTGGGGTCTGCAGCGCTGTTGCTCTCACATATTCTCACTCCTTGGCTCTTTGTCTGCAGGTTGTCTGACAGAATTCAGTGAAAGTTTGCCTGGTGTTAATCTCAGGCTAAAATTGCAAGTTCTACAAGGGATCTGATTAATACAGAACAAGAATAATGGGTTTTTCCTGGTCTCAAATATGTTAGCCCAGAGGTGGTACCTCTGTCACTGAAGGGCTCAGTCATGAGCAGCAGTGGTTCCATCTTGGAACCAGCTGGCATTGGCTCCACTGGACATGGGGGAAGCTTCCAGCAGCTTCTCACAAAAGCCACACCTGTAGCTCCCCTGCAGCCCCCTGCTAACAAAACCTTAACATACAAACCCAATGCAGTGTTTTAGAATGATAAGCACTAAAAAGTCATTCATTTTCAGTAGAATAGAGGACTTATTTCTGCTTATGTCTTGTAATTATTAATTAAAAAGGACAGAAATGGAGACAAATAGTTTAAGTATCTAAAAAGGTATTAGCAAAAGAATGTAAAGCAAAATCGGAAAAGTTACAGAGCTGAATTCCTTCAAATATTTCACTATAAAACAGTGCTCTTTTTTTTCTGATTGCAATTTCCTAATAAGAAAAGTTATTAAAATTGTAATAGCTATTAGGCTTTGCATAAAGTATTCTTTTATATTACTTGGACCTTCTTAGCTTTTGTATTCTGGCCTGGTGAATTCTGTTTATTTCTCAGCATTTTAGTGGACTGCCAATCTATGTGATAGGATCAGAATTAAATCACAATACTAGAAAGATTTGAAAAATATTTAACCTTGCAACAATGCAGTACCATATTAAATATTATGAGGTAGAAACAGCTGTAAATACAAAATTGAATCTGTTGTCATAGGCAGGAGACATACAAAATGAAACCTCATTTTTTAAATATTCTTGTGTCCCTCTGCTGAGTCCTCCATTTCATAACTCATGTATTTACTTTTGCAACCTGAAAATACAGAAGAAAAATAATTTCTATTTTATATTTGTTCATTGTAGCAAATTAATTGAATTTTGACTTTTTTTGTCTGCAGCTACATACCACAAAATAGCTGACACTGGAAACATCTGCTTCATTTTCCTGTATATCTCATAGTTTCCCCATCCCTGCTTTAACTGAAAGACACAAACCTATATTTTTGTACATGGTCCAGGAAAAGAGGCACAAGGAGGGAGATGGTGACGTCTCCTCCCTCTGCACTTAGGTGTGGGCATATGGTGAACTCAGAAATCCTGTTTTGATGAGCATTCTTAACCAGCACCTGGTCAAAGTGTGCTCTAACACCTGCCTAGGAAGTGTCATGTGTTACTTCTGCATGAAAACCCAGGTGCATCAGAGGAATAAGGGTCTGGCAGGCACCCAAGCACTAGAGGAGTTAAGCACTGTGACGTTAAACCACAGCCAAAGCTTATCCATCCCACCTCAACAAGGAAGCACTTCCCACATCTGTCTCTATAAATGCAACTTCTGAGCATTTACAGAAGAGATTACCCACCCCGCACATTCACATTACACAATCCAAAGGTCCATCTAAGCAAGCCCCACACATGGAAGCCCCTCAAGCATGGAACAGGCTGCCCAGGGAAGGGGTGGAATCACCGTCCCTGGAAGTGTTAAGAAAAATGTGTAGATGTGATGCCTGGGGACATGGTTTAGTGGTGGACCTTATGATGGTTGGACTTGAAGATCTTAGAGGGTTTTTTCCAACCTTAATGATTCTATACATTCATCTTCCATGAATCCATCCAAGTCTTTTTTGAATGCATGCAAACTTTTACTGTCTTCAGCAAACTTTTATGCATGAAGATTCATTGCCGTGACCCCCTCTTCCCTAGTGGTAAATATAAAATTGCCCCCAAAGCATTGGCAAAAAAAAACAAAGGGAAGGGAGAAGGAGAAGGAGAAGGAGAAGGAGAAGGAGAAGGAGAAGGAGAAGGAGAAGGAGAAGGAGAAGGAGAAGGAGAAGGAGAANCGGCCCCGCAGTCCCGGCTGGGCTCAGCACAGCCCGGCCCGGCCCCGCACCGCCCCTGGCACTGCTGTGCCCGGAACAGCCGGCTCGGCTCTGAGTGGTTTTTATAACAGAGCTTTTCCGCACTGCAGGTTGAGCCTGGTGTTTGCCGAGGGGAGCTTGCTGGTGTCGGGCAGCGTTGCCTGTGCTCTCCCTGCAGGGCCGGCTGCGGGGCCAGGTGGGACAGCCCAGCCAGGGAGGGCGGGCCAGCACACGGGAATAAATGGGTGTGAGCGCCCCGACACCTCCCTCAGGTGCCCTGGAAACACGCGTTAGTAAGTACGCGTGTGGGTGTGCACGTTTCCAGCAGCCCGTGTGCGAATAACTCGTGTTGCCTGCGATCGCCTCTGCCAGGGGACAGCGCAGGGAATGCCCCGGGGGAGCCGGGCAAAACAGCTGAAGGCACCAGAAAGGGCTCTCGAGACCGGGAAGGTCAAACGGTGAGACAATTCGAGCTCACCAAACTGATAGTTACAAACTGAAGACATGCTACTGGGATAGCAAAGCAAAAGAAATGCAGTTTTATAGTGTCAGAGATTGCATATCCTTTAAATACGACTTCCCATAGCTTGATCATTCCTGGCGTAAATATTAAGTGCAGTTTAACCAAACTACTCCTTATTGGAAACAGTCAAATCAGTTTCTCCTAAAACGCTGCTCCCTCCATGTTCCTTTATATTATAGTTGAAACATGACTGCTTGGGCAATAACCAGCTGATTCCCAGTCCTAAATATATGGCCACAAAAATCTTATGTATGCACTTGGGAACCATCAGCTGTAAATATGAAACACAGTCCCCTGAAAACAGTTTAATATCCTTGTAAATTCTCTGTGCTTAACTAAAACATTACTTATTTTCACAGTTGTTTTATTATTGGAGAGGAAATGGAATGAACCCTTGAAGACAGTAGCCATGTGTCACATGGAAAATGTTCTCTTGTTGTTGTGTTTCAGATTTGCACAGGCAAGCTTCCAGCTAATCACTAGCACTCTGATTTTCTAAGCATATGCTACATTTTATAACAAAACTAGAGTAAACCAATACTCATATTTCAGAACATTCAAATTATAATAAAGCTAAAAAATTCCTGTGCTCAAAAGCTTTTCATAGAAACCTCCATGAAAGGAAATAAACCATTAATTATATTAATTATTATCTAATTACTTATTTTGGTGCCACGGAAGCACTTAATGTGATCATAACCAGTAGCTAATATGGCAAACACAAGAGGAGTAATTCATAACAAATTCTATTTTCATATGAAATTTCTAATCTGAAAAAGGACTAAAGCATTGTCCATCTTTTGCTTAAGAATATCACATTAAAAAGTCACACCTGGATGATTTACAGAAGTAACCTGACTAGGATTTGCAATTTGGGCTTCATTCTGTTGCAGTTAACCCTGCAGATCCAGCTCACACAGCACAACAGAGACACAAGTCAAGCCTGGGGCAAAATGTATTAATTTTTTCTACAAAGGGATGGAACTCTAAGCCACAGAGAACATAGTGTCTATGTGCAACTTTGCTAGTAGAGCAGTACTTAATGGTATTAAAGCATATGTATTAAGTTCAAAGCAAGTATCTGAAAATAGTCTTGGAAATGTTTTTATCTTTCAAGGAACAGTAAAAATCAAAACTCTGCCCCAGTACTGATATTGAGAATTCAATTCATTTTTAGTATGGGTTTTCAATTTGACTTCACTTTAAGATCTAATGCCTATTTACAAGAATGATCCTTCAAGCTTTAGCTGTCTTTCCAGGCCCATCTCCTCTGTGATTTCTTTCTTCCAGCTAATGTAACCAATGATGACAATGGGGAGATTAATTTCTGCCAACACGCATCTGCAATCTTTGCTTGCCACCTTCATTTTTTAAGCAGATATTCTAATTAATCAACAAGCAGCCTCAGGGTGTCAGTAGAATATAGTTCTATACATCCAGAGTCCCTAGTTCGACTCTTCCTTTCTGCTTGCAAGCTTGGACCTGGTTGTCAGAAGAGCAGAGACCCCACCATCAAAGTTTGAGGCTTTCATTAAAGCCGTTAAATATCCATGAAATTTAGCCACTGGCATTCTCCAGTAGGATTGTTGTACTGCAGCCTGAGGACTCTTTCTGACATAAAAGCTCTAATACAGTGACAACATTCAGGCTTGCAGCCAGAATTAATACTCTTTTTAAGCTCTAACGCTTACTAATCTTGGTGCAGAAACTTTCATTTTAGTATCTACCTTTACAGGTCTGCTGGGTTCATGTTGCCGTTCAAAGGGATTGCATTCCTAATAAATCTGGAGTGAGAGAGAGGGCTGAGATGGTGTACATACAATCTCTTTGCCTCTAATTTCAAAGACTACAGTGTCTGACAAGAAAATCCCCTTGTGCTCAGAGATTTCAGTCTCCCCCAAGAGAAGGACCTATCCCCTTTCTCCCAGTCCCTCTACAGGGCCTGTGATATTTTTCCTCAAGCTGCTTCCTGCCATGTTTCTACTCTATCCCCCCCACACCCCCGGTAAGACTAGTCCTCAATTTCTCTCTGCTAGAGAGAAACCTTCTGCTTTTACAACTTTTTACCTCCAACTGTTAAATACTAGACAAGCATTTTCTCTTTCTTAACCTTGTAATATACTCTGTGAAAAGCTTTATTTCCTCCTATAGCTGTATACATCTTTGGGAAGAAGTTCTAAACCATTTTGGTTCTGAACTGATGGTAGTTTCTGCTCACTGTATTAATGTTTGGTAAAAATAAAAAGAGAAAAGAGGAAACTTATGGAGTTTTTAACTGTTTTCTTTCCATATGCTGCTGCAGAACTGATTACTGAAACCAAAGCAAAGATGAGAAATACCATGGCTAGCTGCTGCAGATTAGATGTCAGGTTCCAGAAACACTGCTGTTCTGACTATATTCACATTTTTATTTATATTATTTTGGTTTTACTGACAGAAATTCAAAGAACTTACAATTTCACATGTACTTGTTCATTATCACACAGTTATACACAAGATGAATGCCAGTAAGAATAAAAAACATAATATCAGGCCCATATATCCAAAAATTAGAATTCCAAAGATATACATTTTCTTTGGAAAAAAAGATTTCTTTTGTAGTGAGTTGTGAAATAGACAATGGTAGAATAAAAATCAGATTATGAAACACATTGTGCAAATTAAATAAAAAAGAGATCATAGTTCTTGAATGTCAGTATCAACCTTACTTGTATAAGAATTGGGCCGAAAGGGTATAGAGAGACACACATACATTGAAACAATTTTTATCTTGCCTGACAAGGAAGACAAAAAGAAGAGCTGACTGGAAAATTAACCTAAGGTGAAGAAAAGCTATTTTTCAAAAATATTATGATAAAAATGGCAGGTGTGTGGGTTTTTAAAAGAAAATGTGCTGAAATTTTGTAGAAATTCAGATATGCAGAGAACATAGAAAAAGCACATTCAGAAATCAGCATTACACTGGCTTTTATATTTTTTTTCTGCTGGTTCTGAGATTGCCTAAGAGGCAGTTGAATAAAAGCTGACAAGCACTAAGCTTAATCCATTTTCTAAAAACCCAGTTCTTCTTAGGATCTTCTTACTCAAGCGGGAACACTACAAACGCAGACATCTCCCAATAAAAATGAGTAACTGTACTATAGAAATATCTAATAAAGTTTCACAACCAAACTCTTCAAATGAAGGTGAAAGTTATTTATGATCGCAATGATGCATTATTCCACATAATTGCAAGAAGAGATCTATCCCTATTTTCATATGCTAACGGAAATACGGATAAGTTGTTCTCCGAATTTTCATTGAAACTGATTTAATTTTGACTGGTTTATTGTTCATTTTCCATGTATCCCAGTGAATCCCAGTTGCAAGAAATCTACCTGTGTAGCGATGAACACCATTAAGATTTGCAAGGCCACACTTGCTGAACCACCATCCAGTGTTATCACTGAAGTTACTGCAGCTCTTTACAGGCTGTTCTCTAATAGTGCACACTGGCCTGCATCCATCATTATCAACATCAAAAGTGCTGAAAGGCATTGAGTTCTGGTTATCTTCTTTTCTATATCCTCTAAATGCATCACCTAAGCACAACAGATAAAACAGAAGGATAAAAACGTTATTTATGGAGGAACATTTCTTACTTGTTGCACACCTCGCAAACTTTTCCTCTGGATTTATTAGAAAAATAGAATTCTTCAAAGTGGTTCAAGAGCACCAGATAATGAGCTGGCAAAGTGTTGAAGATGAAGGAAAGAAAAAGAATAAAATACTGAGAAATATGGAAGAAGCTGAAATTTGATGAAACATCTTTATATTGTTTTTGCTTTTAGCAATGCACACTGGCTATGAAGGTAAAGGTTTCTGTTCTCAAAGCCAGTGGAAGAAAAGATAAAAGAAAAAAAAAACAGTTGCAAATTAAGATTTTTCCAGTAATGTGTCCAGATCCCCAGAATGAGTCATGAGAAAAGATGGAACTGTTAAAACTCAAAAGGTCAGTGATTATTGGCTCTGTTGTCTTATTAAAGAACTACAACTACAGTATTTTACAAATAAAAATGGAGTAAAGCACCAAAACCTTTAGGGAATAATTATTTCATTGGTAATAAGGAACATTCTTGCATATTATGAAACATGTAAAAATAGAAAAAAGCACTAAGACACGGTGCAATACTTAATGCAAATCTTTGCACACTTTGTATATTTATGCTTTTAAGAGAGGTCTGGAACTGTAAATTAATTTCTGTCTATTTATCACCCAGTAACTGTTACACACTATAGGCCAACTTTATTTCACTCAGTTTCTTTCTCTACCCTTTGTATGTGACTGTCTGGGCACTTCTGAATTAACCAAAGCATCATAAGGAAGACTTCCACTAACATCAGCAAATCTGGGATGAGATAATGGACATCTAAAGAATTGTACCAGTAGATAGATAAACACTAATAACTACAAATTCCCCTATTTAGTATATATATGTCTCATGGACTTAAATTTGTTAAAGATCCTTCCTTTTCTTTATTCTTCTTTATTAGTTGAGTAGTTACTCAATTACTCAATTAAGGACATTGAAATGATAAAGTGATTTCCTACTATGTAAAGATTAATGTTGGAATAGCCAGTCCCTATGTCATTAACGATGTACCTGCGTAAGTATTCATTATGCACCACAGAAAAATACATTAGAAATAAAATTTTTAAAGTTATCTTAATTAATTTATACATTTTTGTATGCATTTTTGCATATCAAGAAAGGGAGAAGCTACCTTTAAATACCTTAAAGAAGGGAGTTCTTACCAGCATTTCCTGAGTAATGCCCCAAATGGATCTTAAAAGAACATGCTTCATCCTCTATCCAGAATCCATTGTATGATGCATAGGCATGCTTGTCATTTTCTGATTCCAAGTCAACATAAAGACTGAAACTAGTGGCTTTTTGATTTACTATGTCAAAAATCTTCCTCAGTCCGAGCCAAAATTCCCCTTAAACAGAAATATAATATATCATCTAAAAAAAGAAACTGTAAAAGAAAAAACTATTGTTCTTGCTTTTCTACTATTCTTCCTGAACCAAATGTAATAAAAGTTGTATGATAGGCTTATATTCCTTTGAAAGACTAATGAAAGAACAGGGTAATCTTTCTACTTCCTTAGGAAATCTATGGAAAGGATTCCCATGTGGGCATCATCTTTTTTCTCTGTATTTTTTAGAAAATTGTCCACATGATAGATTCCAAACGCTTATCTGCAATATACCTTAGGAAACCACAAAAACTGGTTGTGCTAAAGGTCCACTCACATGAACAGAATCCAGCAGCATTCCTAAGGGCAATACTGAGAAGTGATAAATGTCAGCATTCTATGAAACACAACAAAACACAAACCCTGTTCTCAGGACTTTCTGCCTCTGTAAATCACACTGCCCTGTGTGCACTGTGCACAGAAAAGCTGTGTGCTTCCATTGCAATCCCAGATAAACGTCTGAAAAAGCAAATGAGTTTAGATTTGTTGGATGAAAGATGGCAATAAAAAAATAGTATCACAGTTACGTTGGTATTAGCTACTGATATATTTCCATTCTGTTTCTAACTTTGTATGTCCTACTGTGAAATAGTATTGATTTTTCTCTGCTTTAAGGAAATGTTTTGCAAATGTGATTCAAATCAACTAAGGCTATTTTTTTATTTTTGTCTGAAAAGGGGGAAAATGCAACCTATACATTATTTCAGGCAGAAAATATCGTATTTGAAACATCTTCTGAGACTGCAATGGCTAAAGACTCTTACTGAGGTCACAGACATTATTGAGATCATACAACAGATTTAATGAAAGAAAAAAGAATCCTTACATAAAAATGAGGCTTTTAAGAAACAAGAACTTTATACTACTGAAACTCCTACACAATTTAGTGGAACACAGCTCACATAAAGGCAGCAGAAATATAGGATCCAAAGCACTTTAAAGTACTTAAAATTAATACCGTTAAGATCACCAAACCCAACCAGATATTCAGACCATGTTCTCTGGAATGGAATTATTCCATCAGTTCTCTTCTGAACCACAGTCCATCCACCACCTCGAAAATCCATGTCACACAAAACCTGCAATAGATATAGATATGATTAAGCACTCCTGAAGCATTTGTTATGAAGAGAACATTTTAATTAAATAAAGGTGGGCTATTCAGAGTTTTGCTAAGTAACATACCTGTCAAATATCTTAACAAAAAGCTCAAAGAAAATACAAAATGAAGCTGCAATATTTTCTTATATGGTACTGTTGGACTGCTTGATTTGGATATTTCCTCAAATAGTAGAAACTGCTGTGTGCAAACATCTGCTTTTATCAGATATAATAAATAAGCTTTGATAAATGTTACTGTAACATTTATAGCCTGAAATGGAAGCAAGGTGCAGTGTCATGTATTAGGCAAAATATTATCTATACAGGCACCAACACTGAATAAACCTTTATTTCAGCAAAGCAAAATAGACACAACTTCTTACACATTCTCCTTCACCATCATGCCTTCTTCCAGAGACATAGTATGTTTGTGGCACCTGGGAAATGCACAGCCTTTAATAAAGGTGAGGACATGGAAAAAGTGATAGCAATAGCCCAGTATATAATATTAATTTACAGCAGCAAAAACCTCTATGTAAGAAGGGGGCCCAGTTCAGGGAAGTCCCAATATGAACATAAAACTGCCTGCAATTGAGCAGTCCCACTCAATATGTAAGATCACCTCTCAAATTTACGAGTCTTTATGACTCTTTGCTAAAATTTGTGCCCAACACTATGTCAAATGACAGGGGTCCAGCTGCCCTCTGCACTGCTTTGGAATATCACATTATGTGGCACATCTTCTCCTTAACCCATTTAACTTCAGCTATGTAACAGAGCTCCCTAAGTGTGTCCCCAGTGCCAGATCTTGATGAGTTCTAACTGGGATTATTAAGTCTTGGAATCTAATATGGAAAGATTCATATTGCCCATTTAGACACTGCACCACTTAAGCTGTTCAAAGTTGTTCTAGGCATACTGTATACGATGAGTGTCTAAAAACAGGCTCCTGGGTAAATGTCTCCTAATGTGACTAATAGCAGGAGAATTAACCTGAAAAACACTTACAGCTATGGATCTACTTTGATAACAAAAGTAAGTTCAGAATATAATGTTGTCTGTCATAACATTAAGGGGATGCATAAGTGATGGAGTAAAGAAATTTTTGTTGATGTTACAGGGAACGTACACAATGAAATATACTTCAGAAAAGAGTGATTTGCAATCTTAGCCAGTTGATAGAAGTAGAATCTAGGTTTATGTCAGTTTAACCCCCAGAAAAATATGTGGCAGTCTGTTATATGTTTCCCCCTCCATAGCTTGTACTAGCCGGATACTTCTCATTGAACCAGACTTGTTCCTTGACAGGAACACATCAACATATTCAGAGTCTCTGTGACAACATCATTTCCTCAATGAGCAACAAGAAAGCAGCAGGACAGCCGCAATGTGATCTAATATAACCTGGGAAATCTTGGATCTTCAAGTAAGCTATTGCCATTGGATGCTTTGAGCAACCCTTGCAACACAAATATTAAATGAACCATAGTAAGGGTCATGTGTATGAAAGAAAATTGTGACCTTTATTCCCTGGCGAATCATATGCTTATTTCAGTCACCCAGGGAGGATGGAACTGGAATAAAAAGAAATACAAAAAGTTCTAAAATGACTATTTAGATGCAAATACCTAAAAGCCATTCAAAATAACCCCATTGCCTCATCTGCTGTCTTGAGAAGATGACTGTATGCTTGGCTACTCCTCTGACTATGAGTCAGAAATACTAAAAGGAGCCCACTTGATCACAACATCAATCCTCAGTCCAATGTAAATCAGTGGGAGTGTTGACAATTCTCAGAAGGAGCAGTTTGGTTCTACATGAGAGGTCATCAGCCAATTAGATACAGTACCAATACAAACATCAGCTAAGTAAAATATATTAGATAGATAGATAGATAGATAGATAGACAGATAGATAGATAGATAGATAAAATTACAGTCATAGCTGTGCCGTTTCTTAATCCCTTATATGCTGGAAATACTGCAATTGTAAACCCTTATAATAATTAATCTACTTTACAGCTTGCTCTGTGTCTCATATCATGCAAGGTATGAGGGGCATGACTGTGTCAGGTATGATTTAAATAAAATGAGCAGCAGGATGCTTCCACTGAATGTTTCTCCTATTTCCATCTTCAGTGTGTATAAGAGGTATATTCCAAACAACTGCTTAGTTAGTCTGATCCACCTTAGAAATATCATTGATCTAAATGTACTAAATGAAAAATGTATCAGAAAGTGATCATAATTCATTTTCCCAAAAGTGAGATTGGTTTTAATTGTGTCATGTTTAAATGCTCAGACAAAAGCCCATTTGGGAGTAATTTTCTGAGAGGCCGAAAACCTGCCACTACCGCTGAACATGGATATTTGTATTGCTCCTGGAATTCAGCTTTCAATTAGCCCAAGTTAAGCATCAAAATCTATACTCACTTTTGAAAGCATGAGGTTTCAAACACAACAACACGAGAACAGGATCAAAGTGTCTGAACAGTTTTCTTCATTTAACTGGTGTCTTCATGCAAATGATTCTAAACGCGTTTTCATTTAGTTTCTGTTACATTGAAAGGGCAGCTGTTTCCTGAAAAGGTCCTCATTGTAGTAAATTGTTCAGTGTTGCCTTTGTTTCCTGTTTTTTAAGCTTCTTACTATGTTTTTCTGATTCTTTGGGGTTTTTTTCTTATTTTGTTGGTCTGCAGAGCTTTCAGAACTCTTGGTTATTAACCTCTAAAAAATGTATTGTAATTTCTTGTTTATGTTTTAACTTTGTGATATTTTTGTTCATCTGTCGTTTTTCCTGTATCTTTTTATGCTTCAACACATGAAAAAATTTGCATAAATAGTTTTCCTTAAAACAATATTCTTTACGTAACACCTATTTTAGATATTTTTCTCTGAGAACTGTTTGGCACTGTCTTTTAAGTTCTGTGCAACATTTACCAGACAAAATGAGACACTCATTTCATGACTGCAGACATTCTTTCCGTTATTTATTGTTAAGTTATTCTTTTAATCAAATTATTATGAATTTTCTTTTTTCTTTCTTGTTGTGCTTGAGGAACCTTTCCACTCATATAAGTAATTTGGTTCCAGAGTCTGGCAGTAACTTTAAAAGTGGAAAAGTGTCAAAAATATTTTTGAAGGAAAAGAAACTTTATGATTTCAGATTTACTTGTCAAAACCTGAAAGTGAAATGAAAAATCACTTTTCTCACCTAGATTAGTTATACCATCTCTCAGGAAAAGTAATTTGGGTAAGATATGAATATTTCCTCAATGGAATTCCGCCTTTATCCAGAAGAAATTCTGAAACAGATGCATTTTTTGCTATGGTTCATCCTGGGGTTAGGCAGGCAGTATTTTCTTCGTATTATAAATGTGGTTGTTCTGTGAACACTGCATCATGTCTTTGCCTTTCTTTTACATGGAAGAAACTTGCCAATGAGTTACAGACCTTTTTCCTGAGCTTACTGCATTGTACAGGGAGAATGACAGGTTCTTCTGTCATGAGTTTGAAGAATCAAGTTCATTTTTTCTTTTGATATGCCAGCATAATTCTGAAGCCTTTTCTTAATCAGTTTGAGCTCCTTTTTTTAGCATTTTGAAGGGCTCCAATTGGATAGAGATAAAGGGATTGATCCTTCCTTTGTTATATATAAAAGAAGACTATAAAGTTGGATATTAAACTATGCTATTTATTAGTTGGCTTAAATTTCATGGTTTTTCTTCAAAAACTAATGACCCGAGCATGCCATATCTACCTTTCTACTATACATAAGGCCTTCTCTACGTAGAACAGCCTGAAATGGAAATACATGCATGAATCAAAATATTCCTTGTGTTTGCATGGATCTGAATGTCCTGAGCCTGAGGAAATTAACCCAAAATTCTCTTCTTCGACATGAGCACTATAACACAGAGCAATTACAGGTGGTGATAGGAAGCATGATTGCTGCAGTTTGTCATAAGAATATATATCCTGCAAAATGGATATGTAAACTAGAGTTTTAGATGCCGCTCTGCCTCAAAACTGGGTTATAAGGATACTCAGACAAGAGCTAAGCACCTGCTCCTCAAACTAACTTACATCTACTCCTATATTTAGATGCCTACAGGCATCAGTGGAGACACATCACAAGAGAAGGCAACGCTACACAGCAGATTAATAAAGTCCCATTTTAGAAGCCAAATGGATCGGTCAATTGGCTCTTCAGTTTTCCCTCTCTAAACCAGAAAAGAACAGCACTTCTCAATGGCCAAAAAGGGGACTGGAAAACATCTTGGTTCTTCCTTTTTGGTACATTTTTCACTGCGTATGAAAACTGACAATGGGCTCTTATGACAGAGATTAAATTTCTTTGTAGAAAATGAGAAACTTGTCAAAATTATAGTAAGGGCAGATGCATGCAGAGTATTTAATACATTTCTTATTCATCTGTTGAGAAGCTGTCAAGCAAAACACTTTAAATCCTATAAAAATATTCTAAATGCATATTCTCAAGCAAACTGTGACTATCCTGAGAGATAAATGTATTACCTCAAAAGGATAATTTGATCCTTCTGGATGGATAACATACAGACCAGACGGAGTTTTTGAAACTGAACCAACAGTATCTTTAATATGAGTGCAGTCCAAACCTAGAGAACAAAGGTATTTATGAAGCTCATTAGCAAAAATTTGGTTTTTAAAAAAATACAGACTAAGCACAGAAATATTACTATTCTTGGTAACATATGAATAATTTAAAATAACAGTTTCTTCTCATGCAAACTTTAAAATCATGGTTAAAATTCTCTGGACTCCATTAAGCTCACAAGTAAGTATAAATTACACTGCATAGAGAAAATTCATTCTAATCTTAATAGATATGATGTGGAAATTAAAGATTATGTATCTGGGTAATTTTACCAATTTTTACATTTTATTTATAACACTTATCCTGAGAAAAAGACATACTATCTGGGAAACCATGTATTTTTGTTTCAAATATTTGTATTTATACTTGTAAAAGCCTTTCCATCATCATGTATACATGAAAAACCATTTGCCTCTAAGTGTTAAGCCAGGTAAGTGTTAAATATACTCAAAGAAGCAGTTTCCACAAGCCAGCATGACTGCTGAGATATAATGGTTCTTTTAGTTTGGATGGACATTACAAAGATCAACTGTCCAGTGAAAAGGTGACTTCCATCCTGTTTGAAGAAGGGTATTGCAGATGCAGAGCACACTTTATTTCATTGCAAAAGAGCATGCCATTTAGCAGATCACTTACCAACCGATAATCACACCTGGTATTTTGCATGAAAATCAACAACATGCTAAACAGGATGCGCAGTGTTGTCAGTTGCAAATTATTTAAAGCAGTATTTATGATAACATTTTTAAACAGTTCATAAAGCTTCCAGAGTTTATGTTACTAACACAGGATAAATGTCAATGTCACAATTGCTTACCTTTGCTTTAATTAGTTCCTTGTCAAGATACAAAGGTAAAAAGGGAAGGTGTCAAGACTATACTTGAAAAATATTTACCATGAGATTGAACTGCTCTGTAAGGAAGGGGATCCAGATGCTTTCTCAAAACTGCTGCATTCAAAAGAACGAGTTTGGTTTTGAGTTCATTTACCTGCAAATTCAAATAAAAGTTCTTTAATTAGGTTGCAATGAGGAATTTTACATTATAAAGATTATTTTTTTACTCCTAGTAAATATAATCTGAAGTTAATTTTTGTGATATGTTAGGAAATTGTATTTTCATTATGCAAATTGATCATATTTTTTAGTTTTTTCATTCAAAATCATTTTTAGGTATAATTCTGGTTAATTAAAAAAAAAAAGTCCTTCAGTTTGATTAAAGCTTTTCACCTGTACTGAATGATGCAAAGTGCTTGTAAACTACTATCAGAGCTAACAATAATGTGGTATCTGCGCAAATGCAGCAGGATTTGAGATGGCAACCAATGTGAAGGAATAGTCCTTCACTTAATGCTACTGCCATGTATGACACTAAGTTGTGAAACAGGTGGTGCTTATCACTCCTCATAGAAATGGAACTCATACCTTACCCAAGGTACGAGGAATGGTGAGAGAGACTCTAATTCTACTGGTTTAAAGACAATAGTAATACTTATTTTTCCTCAGACAGACAACACCTGTAGTGAGAAATAACAAATACAAATGTTTATAATAAAGAAAAAAGTACCTGATTAGAAAGATAGTCCAAAGAAGACTGTTGATCTTCCATCATGTCTCTTACCAATTTTTGTGTACTTCTTGCATATTCAAGAAGAGAGCTCTGCAAATTTCCTTCAAAAGAAATATGTTCATCCAGTCTGTTATCATAAATCTGGAAATACTCTTGACTGAGTGACAATACACTTATTTATGATATCTAAGTGAATAGTGAAAGTGTTTTACCTTATGGCACCTAAAAGTGAAATGAAAGTAGTAAAGAGACCACAGATTAAAGCCCAAGATGCTAAAAACTTCAGACTTGCTGATTGCAGTAAAGACATCTTGAGAAGAGATGGCTCTTCTTATGTTTTGAAGAAGAATTTCATCTTATCCTTGGGTAACTTGGATGACCAGTTAATGGACATCACAGCACAAGATGAAAGGCAGATATATATTTATATGTAAGGTTGTCTGTAATCCTACATTTGCTTATTTGCTGTGCTACTTCGGTTTTTTGCTCTGATGCTAAAATCAAAATCGCCATCATCCTCCTGACAGATAATCAGTAATATATACTAAAAATCATATGTGAAAACCAAGAACTTATAAAAGTGTTTTCTGAGGCTGGTTATATCACTTGCTGTTTAGTTTGTCAAGGCAGTGAATAAAGCATGTCCTGCATATGCATCTATAAAAGGTAAGCTGAAGTACATGTTTATTTCCACATAACTAGCTAACTAACCAACAAGCCAGCTAGCTAACTCCCACTTAACGCTCCCGCACTTAGCTATGATGTTTAAGTGAGGGCAGGCACTCTACTCTTCCTCTCTGGTGGAGAGAGATACTGACATTCAGAGGATAACATAGATCTAGGTGGGTTGTGCTGCTGCTTGGATTTGCCTGTCTTCACCAATGACTACACTTTAACTTTGTCACACCAGCTGCGTCCCAAAAACAGGGCACCCCAAATTTTCTGAACAATACTCAATTTGGGCAGCAGGGTCAAAGGCTGTCACATGTGCTCAAGAAGATTAAAAAATAAATTGGCACAGCATAGCATAGCATAGCAGAGGATTGCATAGCATGGCATTGCATAGCTCGTGACTAAAAGTATTCTTTATGAATACATACTGCATGTGTAATGTTTTTCCCCTTGTAAAATTTTAGCTTGAGCATCACATGGTACAAGGCATGGTTCTTTTTGTTTTGAAATATCTGCAGATTTATTTTTCTCTTCTGCCTCAAGTGGTCCCTCCACAGCTCCAACATTCCTTGTGTCCTGTTGTACCAAACAATGGAGGGGAAAATAAATTGGTCATAAAGCATATATAAAATAGCTCAGTCTGTCAAAATGAAGTAGATTGCTCCATGGATCCTCCTTCATAACCTGTTTTCTTAAGGCTTTGTCAAGTGATAATTGATGGAGCTGAGACCAAAACTGATTAGGTGTTTTCTGCTTAGCCATACCTCAGAAGAAAAAGATAGTGTCAAAGGGAAAGAATAACCTCCATAAATCCAAAAAATACCACCACCATTTCTGGTGAGGTATACTACCTGTGAGCACTGAACTGGAGGCAAGAATACACAATGCTTGCAGTTCAGAAGCTCACATTTTAGGAATCACCACACCCAACAAACATCTCATGTGATAACAAAGTTATTTTCACTAGAAAGGAGCAGGCTTTTGGATTTCCCAAATGTTAGCAAAATGCTTTTACTGTTGAAAATCCCTAAATTAATTACACAGACTCTGCTCAGGGAAATGCTTGCATAAGTTATTAACCCATGCATACAAGCAGTCCCGAGCAGATTTGCAGACTAACTCAGCATTACAAAAAAGTATTTCAAATGTTCTTATAGAGGAAAGAATAAAGGGACAATTCATGGGCACACAAGTACTGGAGATAGTAACAATAATAGCATTACTAAAAGTAGTTACACCTATTAATGTTATTTTAAAATTTTATCTTCCTATTTAGTAGTTTTTCTTCTATGGTGCCATGGGACATAAAACAAGGGAGTGCCTCTGACTCATCACTTAGAGAAACGCTAAAAGTAATTCCTGAAATATGTATCATTGACAAAAGACTAAACAACATATTTTCAAATGAGTCTTTGTTTGTTGATTCCATAATCTCAACAAACCATTTGCAGTATGTTCAAATGTGAATAGGCTCCTTAGACATGTCAAGATTTTAATGAAAAAGAAAACTTATTTAGACTTGAGTATATCTTCAATATAGTTGTTCTTTTCTGATTCAGTTTTTATCTTTCTAGTATTGGCACTGCACAGGCAAAGCACTGAACAGGTTTTTCTTCCCTGATTTTTGCTTTTAAAAAGTAAAATTAAAAATTACATAAAACTTTTAACAAGAGGATTTTGCAAAAAACAAGGTTTCTGAATTACTGGTATAATTGCATTTTGCACCTGGAAATAAATAGCAGAGAAGTAAAAGAAAATGTTTCTTTAGTTTTGAAATAAGCACAGGATAAAGAAAGAAAAACTGTATAAGAGTTATAAACAGATCACTTATAGCTTATAAATAGATCACTTGAAACTATGACTTGTTCCAGGGCTTTATCACAGCTACTCACCAGATGTTCAATCAAATACTCTCAAGCAAACATATTTAATCAATATTTATCTTTAACAAAAGCCAACATGAAACAAGCAATTAGGTCGGATCTCAGCAATTCAAGGGAAAATTGTGACTCTGCCAAAAACAATAGTTACTCTACATTTACAGTCATGCAGATGAGATTAAAAATATGACCTAACAACTGAGCTGTGATAAAGGACATTAACATAAAAATGTTGTAATATACTGAGTTCCTACAATTTCAGTGTAGTTTCTTTTCTGTATCTGAAAATACCTGATTCTTCTGTATTTTCATATCTATCTTGAATAAAGCAATCTGCATCTTTAAAACATCTGCCACTTTTCTGAGAAATCAGTTACATTCATTATGTTATCTAAGCAAAGTAATTGAAAATCTTACCTTACATGAACAAGGCTTTCCATTACTTATGACAGTCTCTCCTAAACTGAACAAAAATACATTAAGACAAATAAGTAAAGTTACCCTAGAGCAGTGGCTCATCTTTTACTTGAAGAAATGCAAATGTTTTAACAAGTTTCAAATTTCTGTGGAAAGGATTGTACACTATGAAGTCCTGAGCTAAGTATTTGGGAATGTCTACAACACAAAGGGCAGCCAACACACATCACTCCTTTACTGCCTGGATTTAATAAGCCACATTTCAGCTGCACAGTGGATTTGATATACTACTGCTTGCATCCTGAGGGAAATTACTCCTTATCACCTCTACATGACACATCAAACATATGTATTTTCATTGTGATAAACTCTGACACATTTTCTTAAATGCTATTTTTGAGCATTGGTACATATTTAGTATGAGTGATCTGGGCTACTTGAAAGAAAAACTAGTATTAATCAGTGTTTTCAAGTTTTTACGAAGTTTTTTATCATTAAAATGAAAGTGTTTGTATTGTAGTGTTGGTCCACTAGCACAGGCTGTGGAAGCAAGTTTGGAATATGTCATAACTGCAAGTTCAAAACAGAAACCTGAAAAACATTATTTTAGTACTTTGTATTACACAGAAAATGTTTACCTGGGGGGAACAATAGCAGTCTCTTGGTCTCACTGGGAGCCCACCTGTAGGAACACAGGTACTGACAGTGAGACAATCATTCAATACAATAATTTTTATCCTGAAGAATGTCAAAGTATGAGAGAATGGCCCTTCTTCTTGTCAAGAAGACAAGGATTATTGTAATTCTTGTAAGAAGACAATAATTGTCTTCTTATTGTCTTTAAGAAGACAATTAAATGTAACACAAGCTTAATTAACACTGTGAGGCACCTATAGTTCTCACACACTCAAGTCTGCTACTTTTGTACCTAAAAACTGGATCTAATATTTTCTAAAAAAGAAAAAAAAAATTATTTGGTAAGTTCATAAAAGTCCCACTCCTCATGCATATCAGAGAATTTAACTTGTTTGTGATCTGCCTGAATAAATGAAACCTCAGGTTCTAATGTACCACTTGGAGATACACTGTTTAAAGGATTTTCAGAATATGCTGTTCGACAGCACCTTGCACTGGTACAGCCAGACAATGTTCCAAATTTGCCTTGATAAGGTGGTTCATCTCCATCCCTGTCTGAAGCTGGAATACACTGGAAATAGCTTTTTATATAAAGACATTTGAAAGCAGTTTGGAGCAGGGGGTTAATACAGTTTTAAATCCAGATTTTAACTCAGATTTTTAATCATTTTTTTTCTTTAAAAATTAATAGCTAAAGGGTACTAAGCAGCTGTACCTAAGAGGAGCATGTTCAACTGCTTGTGAAATTCTTAACAACTTTCATTATTCTGTAACTCTCAAAATCAAATTTTTATTTTGTTCTGATGTACCACATGGCAAATCATAGTTTTCCAATATAAGAATTACTAGACTTAGACTAGTGCATCAGTTGATGCTCTCTTATGAAGATGCAGGTTGTGATCCATAGTTCAGTCTCAGGAAGAAGGTGAAAATAGTTTCATGGCTGTCTATATATGACATTAGAGGGGGACCAAACAGTTTTTCTTCCTTTTTCTATGCACAGAAATAGGCAGAGGTGGCAAATTTCAGGAAGGAATGGTTAAAATAGTGAGAATGTTGACTGAATTTTTTCTCACATGCAGTCATGAGCACAACTTGGAGGAAAGCTAAAGGGCATTAAGCAAATTAATCCCCAACTGGAAAAAGAAGGAAATAAAAATGTGTTTCTGCAGCAGCACAGCTATGCTCCAGCCTTCAAATAAGACTTGTAATAAATTCAGAATTCATCCCACAAAGTTTTAAGGGCTGATCTTTATCCCTCACTGGAATATCAGTGTCTAGCCCACAATAAAATTAATGAAACTTCTTTCAAACCAGCTGCCAGAGTGGGACCTTCCGTTCTGTAACTACTTACAATCGGGCTGGTTGCTGTCCCAGAATAATCATACAGCTCAGAAATACATGGTCCTCAGCTAGTCATCCTCTCATCCCACAGTCTGAAAGATGTGAGGTTATTCATGAGGAGAAATTATCCAGTAACTGTAAAGAAGGACTATGAAGATGTAAGAAAAAGATAAAGAAGGGAAAGACAGAAAGACAGGTGAACACAAAATTCTTACTTCTAAATCTCAGAAAGTATCTTAAAGTGAAGCTGCAGGTTGTGCTGTATTAGATCAAAGTTTTCAATAAATGTAAAGAAGCTCAAATTCTGCCAGCATGAGTTGATCGTGAATTTAAATATTCCTAGGTGTCCTGTGGGCTCAGATTCTGCTATTGTTTCCCAGCTCTGCTTCTGTCTTGCTTGGGTGACTCAGTTCTCCATACTGATAAAGCCTTCTGCTGCATCCTAAATGAAACAGTGCATTTTACCAGGCAAACTGGGGTTTTAAAAAGTGTGTGTGGGGGTGAAAACCACATGGTGGTAAAGTGACAGCCACTTTTCTACGTGCAACACAGGAGAGCAGATGAGGCAAAAAGGTAGTGAACTTGGGGCTGGTATTCTGAACTAGATGTGAAAGACTGCCATTCTAGGGTCATTTTCTCAACTGTGGTAACTGGGATGTTATAGATATTAAGCATATTTGGTGACCTGACCCTCAGTGGTCCTGATAGTAAAGTGGCAATAGAAGCAGCTACTTCATGAGCTGTGGCACAAATATGGGGTCAGGGGGAAAGGGGCTGTGTCTGTGGCGAAAAATATTTTACAAATGCCAAGTGCTACTTTTACTGTCCTAGCCAGAGACATAGAACAGCTGCACAGTGTGGGGGGGAAGAATTGGTTTTAGCTGAAACACTGAAATACAACAGCCAAGAAACATCTCGCCAAGAAATCACCAAGGCATTTAGCCTGTTGCTGACAGCTCATCCGAGTCAGGGCAATATCCCAAGGCAACCCTACTTTGCCTGGAAAAAAAAAGTTTTGCAGTCTTAAGGATGCAAGACTTTTTTTTCCTTTTTTGCTTTGTGTAACTTTATTTTACATGCTTTGTAATACCTTTCTATAAAATTTTGTACAATTTTACGTTTTGCTGCTGTTGTGATACCTGCATCCTGTTGTAAAAATAATAATAATAATAATAATAATAATAATAATAATAATAATAATAATAA
>VXBX01001175.1:75712-163927 GCA_013400415.1 Scytalopus superciliaris
CGGGAAGGGACGCGCCCGAGGCAGCGGGAGCCACCCTGGGTATCCTTCTGGGGGGTCCGGGGCTCGGGAGGGCTGGGCCCCCCCAAGGGTGGCTTTGCATTGAAATTTTACACGCTGCGAGTTTTAAACTGCCCTGGGAAGCCTGGGTTCTCACGCAGCTTCGGAGTTTTCTTGTTTTCTTGTGTTTTCCATCCTAAGTGCTACTAAAATCATTACTGAATGGAGGCGGAACTGGTCTGGGTCCGTGGGGAGCTTTTATGCAGTATTGTTAATCAATTTCAACGTAAACAACTAATACTTTGGGGACGGGGGGGAGTGTTTTTACTATTGAAACATTTCCCGTGTGGTACATGTATCCGTATGTTACAGATTCAGAAACTACAGAAAGGTGTCCCTTCAAATGAACATAATGAAGGTGAGTTTTTCAGCTGGTGATGCCTCTCTTAAAGCCCCTTTAAACAGTAAAATGGAATTACTTTTTTTTTTCTGGGTAAGCATAATGTTAGTTGTTATTATTACATGCAGTTATGGGACAACTATTATATCCGTCGTCAAAAAGCATAGTAGCATTTTGTATGCCATCAATAAAGTTTGCCTTTTCCCAAAAAGTGAAAATTTTAAAAAGATTGGTCAAAAACATAAAGTCAATAAAACAGGCTGTTTGATCCAGTTTCTATCGTCCTTAACACAATACTAGGGATAGAGCTTTAACATTTAATTTTGAGCAGGATTTAGAAGAAGAACGTCGGGCATTGAAAGAGGATCAAAAAATACATCGGAGCAAGGCACAACAATATTTGATAGAGACAAACAGAAGAAGAAGGTAACTAACTAAGGTTCTTTTGGTGGAAGATTGTAAAAAGAAAAAAAAAAAAGGTCAAAACCTTGAGACAGTTCAATATATCTCTACTATTTGCATGTTCACTTTGATAAATAGCCTTACTGCTTTGGCCTAGAGGAATCTAGGGTGAAAGGTTTCACAACTCTAGTTTCTTGCTATAGGACAAATAAAATACAGAAAGAACAATATTCTGATTTACTCATTAATTTTTTGAAACTCGCTGTAGTCACCTTTTACTGTATAAAGTAAAGGTAAGTAGCACTTTTGTTCTGTGGCTCTGATCTGCATTTCTAATATTCCTTTTATTATTTGCCTGAATGGATGTGTGAAAAATGCACTCAGCTGTACAGAACAGGCCAGCAGGCAGGCAGTTGTTACCTTCTGAAGTGTATTCTTTTCTGTCCTCATGGCATAACAGCTGCACAGCCTCCCCTTCGTGGTGGGGCTTTGTGCTCCCATTTCCCAATAAACACAAAGCAACATCTTTCTAGTGCAGGATTATATTTATAATAAAGCTATTCTGTACTGACATTTTAAACAGAGCTTTGAATAGTCTGTTTTTCTGCATACATGAGAATGCAAAGCCATGAAATATTCTGTGACAAATGGATTAAGTAAATCAGACACTGAAATGTTTCAGTGAAGTGCTGTAAGTATTTTAATAGGCATAAAGGTCTTTTCCCTTGCACTGACACTGTGCTCACACATACAGGAGACTTGTCTGTGTGTTCTGTAGAGGCAGATGGGTTCCTCCTTGTGAGCCCCCAGTCTCAGACCAGCGTCCTCTGCCAAGTGTTAACTCCTTAACACTCATCCCCCACAGTTCCTGTGTCAGATGATTTCTGTTGTACCATGTTTACTTATTGACACATGTTGATAACTCCTAAGAGAGGTGGTATATATTTTCAAGATTGCCATTTTAGCTTGACTGTATGTGCTGTCAACATATGCTTTGAAATATAAAGAAAAGTGGAAGAGGAAATATAATCACCTGGAAGTGATTAAAGACAGTGTGTGACCCACAACCTTTTCAGACAATAAAATGAGCCTCACTTGAAAAATTAAATATCTAATTTAGTTTTCTGGAACAGTACCACTGTAACACTACACATCTCAGATGAACACTGTTTATTGTATTACTGGTCTTGAAATATTATACTCAAATGTAAAAGCAAATACCAGACAGCCTGCATATTTTTGACAGACTGGTGTAGTTAAACTAATACTCATTGATACATAAATACATTTCCATATGTATTTCATTGCAGCCTTAAGAAACAGAGTATAAATCAAAGTTACTCAGGTGAGCCAGTTAAAAATTATAGGTATGGTATTCATAAAATTAAATAATTTCAATTTGTGATAATTGAGAATGGCATAACTGTTAGCATAATAAGCAGTTCAAATCGAAGTCTGTGGTGACAAGTCTTCCCCTAATAACTGAAAGGGAGTTAGTTATCTAATGTTAGAAAGGTAGTAAGTAAGTATAGTGTTAATAAGCTGTGAAATACAATTAAAAATTAAGAATCATTGCATATATGGAGGAAAGTAATTTGACAATAAAAAGTTCTGTGAATCTGAATATTTTTTCCAGACACTTTTTCAAGTAGGAATTGATTAATCAACCACCAGGTCATGTCTCAAATCTGTGTATGAGCCAAGAACCATTAGCTTTGTTACACATGTAAAGGTATTAGATGATGATGGTTTCTCAAGGGTAGCATGACTTTCTTAAGCTTCAAATTCCTACCTGGCAGCACTCTAAATTCTCCCTGGCAGGGATTACAGGCAGGTATCAGGAGTTATTCTTGGCATTGCTGATTTATGATTTCAAAAGTGAAATTGTATATTTTGAATTTTTTTTATGGAGAGTAGACATGAGTGCACTGTGAAGTAGGACAGTGTGTTCTCTACCTCTGACCTTCACACAGAATGGTTGAGGTTGGAAGGAATCTCCTGAAGTCATCTGGTCTAACAGCCCCACCAAGCAGGGCCACCTAGAGCCCGTTGTCCAGGACTAACTTTTGTGAATCTCCAAGAATGAAGACAAAAACCCAAATGTTTCCTGATGTGCAGAGGGAAGCCACTGTGTTTCAGTTTGTGCCCACTGCCTCTGGTCCCATCAGCAGGCATCAGTGAAGAGAGCCTGGTTCTGTCCCCTCTGCATCTTCCTTCCAGGGATTTGGAGACATTAATAAGATTCCCTTGAGCCTTGTCTTCTCCAGACTGAACAGCCCCAGCTCTCTCAGGCTTTCTTCCTAGAGACATGCACCAGTCCCTTCATCATCTTTGTGGTCCTTCCTTGAACTCTCTCCAGTATGTCAATGTCTTTTACTGAGCAGCCCTGAACTGAACACAGTTCTGCTCTGGCCTCCCCTGTGCTCAGCAGAGGGGAAGGTTCACTTCCCCCACCTGCTGGCTAAGATTTGTCTAGTGCAGTCCAGGATACCATTGACCTTTGCAGCAAGGGCCTGTTGTTGGCTCACGTTCAACTTGTTGTCCAACAGGACCCCCAGTTCCTTTTCCACTGGGCTGCTTCCAGCTGCATTTTTTCCAGCATATGTTGGTGTCATATGTTCCTCCCCAAGTGCAAGACTTTCCACTTCCTCTTGCTCAGCTCCATGAGGTTTCTGTCAGCACATTTCTCCAGCCTGTTCAGGTCCTTCTGAACGCCAGCACAACTCTCTGGTGTTATCAACCACTCCTCCCAGTTTGGTGTCTTCTGCAAACTTACTGAAAGAACACTCTGTCCCATTATCCAGATAATTTTTGATCAACAGCAGTTGAACATGAGCCAGCAGTGTGCCCAGGTAGCTAAGAAGGCCAGTGGCATCCTGGCCTGTGTCAGCAATAGTGTGGCCAGCAGGACCAGGGCAGTGACTGAACCCCTGTACTGGATACTGGTGAGGCCGCACCTTGAATCCTGTGCTCAGTTTTGGGCCCCTCACTGCAAGAAAGACATTGAGGGGCTGGAGTGTGTCCAGAGAAAAGGCAGTGGAACTGGGGAAAGGGCTGAAGCTTGGGTCTTATGAGGAGCAGCTGAGGGAGCTGGGGTTGTTTAGCCTGGGTTGAAAGAGGCTCAGGGGTACCTTCTCTCTCTCTCCAAACTACCTGAAAGGAAGTTGTAGCCAGGTGGTCTCTTCTCCCAAGTAACAAGTGCTGTAGGATGAGAGCAACTGGCCTCAATTTGTGCCAGGGGAGGTTTAGATTGATTCTAGGAAAATTTTCTTCATGAAAAGATTGTCAAGCATTAGAACAGGCTCTACAGGTGGAGTCATCAGACCTGGAGGTATTTAAAAGATGTGTAGATGTGGCACTTAAAGTCATGGTTTAGTGGTGGATTTGGCAATGCTGGATTTGTTTTTGGACTTGATGACTGTAGAAGTATTTTCTAACCTAAATGGTTCTATGTTTCTATGTTTAATGGAGATTTAAACAGGATTGGGCCCAGTATTGACCCCTAGGGTTCGCCACTATGTACTGGCCTCCATTAAGACTTTGTGTGACTAACCACCATCCTCTGGGCCTGGCCATTCAGACAATTGATGATCTCGCAGGTCTCTTTCAACCCAGCTGATTCTATGATTTTATGAATTTACATTCCACCTCTCTGTCTCCTGATTCAGCCTGTATGTCTTATTTATCTTAAGGGAGACAGTATCAGCAGCCTTAGTAAAGTCCAAATAGACAATATCCACCTCTCTCCCTTCATCTTACCAGTCATTTCTTTGTAGAATTAAGTTTAATTTAAACCTCAAGTTTAGAAAGTGTCTACTAAAATAGTATAAGCAGTGAATTCCCTTTAGGAAGCAGCTTTAGTGAAGATAGAGCAAAGTTTTAGCTTGTTCTCAATCTTGTGTCTTTGGGTTCATGCTCTTTGTATTGCTTTGTGGAGGAAAACTTTTCTGTGGGGTTGTTTTTTTTATTTTTTTTCAGGAACCACCAGCAGCCTTCCTGTAAACAAGATCATAGCAAAGCTGTGTTCAAGTCTTGATAGTCCCTAGTGCCCAGCACTTTTTAAGCCAATGAGAACTGCATATGCAAGGTTTTGCAGATTGAGGTCTTCTGTTTTCCACCTTTTCTAAATGTACTTGTAATGAAATTTTCCCTCACAGTGTTGTATAGATTTGTTGTCATTACCTCTAGAATGCACCAACTTCAGCACTGAAAATACTCAACTTCTACAAGACGTGCTCAGTTAATTAGTTTAGTAATAAAAGACAAAAACATCACTTGCTCAGAAAAGAGCAGGTATAGCTTTGGAAAGAAAAGTCTCAGTAACTTGAATCACAGACCTTTTTCACCCTATCTAATGCCATCTGTTTCTTTGCATCTCTTGTGCTGACCAAGCTCCTTAGTTTTTGTGTTAACAACAGTGCTTCAACAGAGCAAAAACCTATGGATTATCTTTATATGAGTTGCCTGGTATGTGAAGTTGCCATCTCAAAATCAGATTAATAACTAAATATTCCCTGAGGCTGTAGCTGACAGATATTTTGTTTAAATAAAAATGTTCTGGAAATAAGAGCTACTGACTAAGCACACATTTGATGTAAATGAATAGGATATCATATTTTGTGTTGATATAACACGCTGCTTTCTAAATATCAGCTGTCAGTTTTGCTGGGGACTGTAGACTTCCTGCTGTTATTGCTCAGTGCAAAATCTGCATCCCATTTTAGTGGGATGTTACTGGCTTCAGGTAGTTTGTTCATTTGGAAATGCAATTGTCTGTGTGCATTTTAAAATAAACCTTGCAGTCGGTTCTCTTGGTTCAGTGTTTCGAATTACCTGAAATAGCCAATCATCTGTTGTAACAGAGTAAGGAAGTGCTTTCCCAATTTATCTTGGTTTCCAATCTATTCTTATTACAATTGTTTTTTTCTGTAATACTTTATCTTCAGCATATGCACAAGCTTTGTGCTCCACCTACTGGCTGATTAACATTGATTATTTAATAAAAGCCTTTAAATTATTAATCAGTGTTGTTGATAGAGAATGAAAAGCAGTCTAGGGCCAGAAATAGGAGAACAGTGTTAGCACTTGGTAAACAAAGTGATAAGCATTTTATGCTGCTTTCTACATCACAGTGAAGCTGTGAAAAGTAGATGATCACCATAACTGGATAGACTTGAAATGCATATTGCCATTGCTAATACTGGGCCACAGGATTGTGCTGAATTTGCAAGGCCTTGGGACAGATGCTTGCCAAGCTTGCCCTCTCTAAGCTTTACTCTTGATCTGACAGCAGCTTTGTTTCGCTTGTTTTAGCTGTAACAACAATTTCCGTAATTGACCAGGTGTCTGCGCTAATTTATTTTGCCTTGTTTATCTTTTTATGGTATTACCCTAGTTTTATATAGATAGCACTAGCAAGCACTTATTCTATGTAGAGAATGAGGTGTTTATGACATTAAAATAATGATGCAGTGTAGGGAAATGCAGGCCCAGTACAGAAGCAGAGGCCTTGATGCCTGGAGGTGCAGGATGTGACACAGAGGAGTACAGGCAGGGGGTAGTAAGGGATGGCACACAGCCTTGGCACTGGAGACTCCATGGCTATAAACAACTCCCTAATAGAAATGCAGAAGAAATGCAGAACTAGTTTAAAAAATGCAGAACTAGATCTGACAAACCTGGTTAGAGGTAACAAGAGAAGAAAAGTATAGTATGTAATATACATATGACCCTTTTTATGTATATTTTTGAAGGTACTGTGATAGAGCAAAGGTGTAAAAGTGTGATAGCAAATACAAAAATGACTCCAAGTGGATCCTGAGGTGAGGAAGAAGAAAGCATTAACATGAACAGCCTGTTGGTCCTTCTAAAGGGACTCCAAATGGTGCCAGTTCACCATAACACCGCAGCACCACCCGAATGAAACTACAAGCCTTGGGACACAAAAGCGCAATGCAAGCATTAGCATCAGGAAAAGGAGTAGAAACTCAATGTGTGAATAACAGTTCACACTGTTTTAGAACTGTTATTGGTCCTTTTTCTGTATAGAAATATTCTAACTATTATTTTTTCAGTAACAATTATAGCTGGGTTATGGCTATAATAATTAGACTCTTGAGATTTAAATTATGCGAACAGAAAAAAATTGCTTGCACAAAAGATGTGCTTGCTTTTTGCCCATAAACAAGATTTGGAGTGCAGCAACTGGTATGTAGTGTGGGCAACCCTCCTGTGAACCTTTGGGGCATTTTGGAGGACAGCCCTTTGTGAGTCCCTAAAGCATTGTAGGGTTGGTCCATCTGAAGCCCTTATAGCACTTTCAGGCTGTCCTTTTGTATTCAGCATAAGCCAATCAAAGAAGATGAGGGAATAGAGTTAATATGTGTTCTTGGTCCTGGTGAGCATCTCAATGACAGAAAGAAGTTGATTTATTGGCAATGGTCACAGATCTTTTTAAGGATATAAGGTGCATTTCCTGCTTGCCCATGAGGGGAATTTTATGTGGGACATCCCATTCCAGCCTTTTCTTCATCTTGCTGAATTCATTGACTATACAAATACCTCTCTACCTCAATTTTAAAACTACTGTGCACTGGTTTGTATCATGCTTTGGCAACCAAAGGATAAATATCAACTCAGTACCAAAAGGTTCATTTCATAGCATTCCATATGCACTGTGTATATTCTTCTTTATTATTATTATTTTCATCCAAGGCAGTAGTAAGCATTCAGTCCACCTGGGAATGTAGCATCCATCACTTCACTGTGAAGACAATTTCATGAAATTAACTAGGAAATAGTTCTACCATCTAGTCGTACTGTTTTTAACATAAAAATGCCTTCCACATAATGTCTGTATATCTGAGAAGGCTAAATATTTTAAGTTTCATATTCCAAATTCACTATAAACATTTTGGCAGCCGTTTCAAAAATTGCTGCACTACTGAGTTGTTTATAGTAGACAGAAAAATTGGGTTAAAAAAACACCACTCAGGAAATTCTTCTGCTAACTCTTCATCTTAAAGCCATATTCTTTTGCCAATGTTACATCTGTGATATGAACCCAAGCTGGTGGCTTAAGGAGAGTGCATGAACAAACATTTGCTTTAACTGTTTTTCAATGTGCATTTGTAAAATTATTTATTTTACACAATGCACCTGGGTGTCACAATTTACATTCTGTGAGGTCAAGAAGTTAATGATGCAGGCTTCACTGAGTATCTTTAATGCATTTCCTTACATTTAAAGTAAGATCCTTTTTTCTCTTTCATGTCTTAATCCAAACCAAACAGTGATTATGATGAGCTGTGGAGAAAAAGACCCTTTGTATCAGCATTTGGCCTTGCTCACTCCCAGCTATATGAAATAACAGTCCTCTTTTTTTATGCCAGTTATTAGGAATATGGAAAAGTGCAGCTAAGTCATATCCAAAATCGTTTTTAAAAATAAATAACTAAAAACCCTGTCAGAATTCACTTTTTATTTTTTGGAGTTATACGCTGGAATTACTCCAGGTGTAGTTGCAGAATTTCCCACATGTCTGAATTTAACAGCTACAGTTCAACTAAAGGCCTTCTTGACTGGCTTCTAGAAATATTAAGGGCATTAAGAAGACTGTGTTTAAAATACTAGGATAAGCAAGTCTGTTTCCTCTCCTGTGATTTTCCTATTTCTTTAGTCAGGATAAAGATGTAAAACACTGCAGACTGCAAGGTGAGTGAAATTCAGGACTACTGAAAGTGGACAATGAACTCTAGTTCTACTTTTTAGTTTTGACATGTTTTGACAGCCATGTATATGTGAGTTTTCAAAACAGTGAAAGTTCTTCATTTGTCTCTCTGCTCTGCTTTGGTTTCCAAGTGGATTAAAGCAGATATTAAAGCAGTTTTCCTATTTTTTTACTATTGTGCAGTTATGACCTTTCTTAAATAAAAAGTACCTATATCAAATTATTTTTCTGTTCACTTTCACAGGTGATCAGGCAGCACTTTGAAGGGATACTCCAGTTGAATATTTCAGTTTGAACTTTTTTCCTGAAAAGCAAAGGGAAGAATAATTAAACTAGCTTGAGTTGAGTAGCTCTGTTAAGCAGCAGCTTTGCTCCACTGAGCAAGAAGATCTGTGAAGCAACTGCAAGTGATTAAAGTTATGGGTTGATATCTTATTGTGATGAGAGAAACAAAGAATATATACATTTCTTTGCACTAATGCTGGCTAGGAGTGGGACTCTACTTAGTGTACTAGTGACCACTCAAATCACGTTTCTAATACACAGAGAACTTTAAAGATGGGAAGCTCCCAGCTGTAGTGATCTTTGCATGGCAGGATTTGGAAGTTTAACTTAAAGAGTGTAACTTGTACAGTATTACTACATTTAGAATAGAAGGTTTCCAGGGATGGGGCATCTACAACCTCTCTGGGCACCCTCACTGTAAAAAATTTTCTTCCTTATATGTAGTCTGCATCTACTCTCTTTTAGTTTAAACCATTAAATATGACTTGCCTACATAGGCACTGTGCCAGAACATTTAATGGGTATATTTCACTCAAGGAACTAGTTTGTCAGTAAAAGCTCTTGATTTTGTCAGCAGGAAAAAAATTCCACATAGCTTCATCAAGGTTGTGCCTACCAAAGGAAACCTTTGTGATGATGGTTAGTTTTGATCAGAGCCTGCTTTGCTTTCCAGCCACTAGAAGGACACGTTTAACATATTTGATATTAATAACTAATTCTGTCAATTACAGTTTCACATTACTGTTTGGTCCCATTTTATGCTGCTATCTAATTGCCATTCAGGAAGCTTCTTAACAATTTGAAGTTGATACTAGCTCTTGCATATTTGTAGGTTAAAACTGTAGTTCCTTTGTGTTATTTCAATACTAACTTTTAAATTGTTACTGCTTCCCCAACAGCTTGTGAAAGGCACACACAGAGAGCATTTGCAGTTCACCTTCCTATTGATATGCTCACTGTGATATATTTATATGGTAATGTAAAGGCTGTTGTGAAAGTCATATTGGTAACAAGAACTGGTTGAGTCTGCATGTTAATTCACATATAAAAAAGAATCAAATCTCTGTCTGAGACTAAAACCCAAAAATAAGTAGTGACCTTTTCACCACCCACTGTCCCACTTACCTTTAGACAAACTATAAAAAGCCAGCTGTGCTGAAGTTAATAGGATTTAATTTGTGGACAAACAAGCTTTTATACTAAAGTGGCAAGTCAGAAAGCAAGTAAATTACTAACATTTTGGTAAAAGTATTCAAAAATATAGGCATTATCTGCTTCTTGCATACAGAGCCTTTGAAGAAAGACAGAAGCAAGAAGAAGAAAAAGAACAAAGATTTAGAGAAAGAGTTCTTCAGCAGAGGAAAATTAAACTTCAGGAGGCAACTAATAAGTTCCAGCATGGTCATAGGCCTTTTTCTCAGCACAAGCAAATAGGTTTGTGAATTAAAATTTAATCATTATTCACAGTACAAGTGTTTTTCTATTCATAGAATCATAGAATTGCTAGAGTTGAAGGGGACGTCTGGAGATTATTAGTCCAACCCCTCCTATTTTTCTATTAGTAGAATATAATGGAAGTGAACAAAACAATTAACTTCACTCAAATTCATTGAATCTATAAAAGTAAAGCAGCTGACAAGAAGCTCAGATCTGATACATATCACAATTGGGTAGAGGGAATTAAAAAACAACAGCTGTTGGGTTTTTTTTCTAAAAACTGTACTGTGAGATATTCCACTATATTCCGATCACAGTAAGTGCATCATCTCCTCAGGGTATTGTGGCTTCCTGGGTTTCCCCCACTCTTTTGACTGCAGTGTTCTTATTTCTTACAGCACTGTGTGAGAGGTGTGACACGGCCACTGACAGTTACTAAGATAGAGTAGCGGTCCCCTCTTTGAACCCCTGAATACGATATATTCAAGACATGTATTTTGTTTATCATTAAGGAAAAGCAGTCCTAGCATATATTAATGTGCTACATGACTCTTCTTTCTGCATTAGTCCACTTTCTAAGCTGCTCTCTCATTGCTGGGAAGTAATGATCACTGCAGTTCAATTCCTGCTCTCTTGGAATGAGTGCAGATTGGCAGGAGTTTGTAACAGCATTGGCCAAGTCTGATTTCCAGTCAACTTTCCAGTGTTCAAACTCTTAAGATATGGTCTATTACTTAGGTATGCTTTAACAGATTTACTCTCCCAACTGCAATTGTGCCAACTGTGAGGTAATGTCTCTTACTTCGAGATCAAATGTCAGATTAAAATAACAAAATAGAACAGTACTGGTTTAGGGCTTCTTCATAGCTCTACTGACAGCCCAGACTGTGTAGCAATAGAATGAATCACAACTTTTTTCTTGTTTTTTTCATAGTAATTCTGCCTCTGTTACTCTCTACCCTACTTTTACTTACTTGAAAGAAGCAATAACTTGTGCCTGTCTGGACTCTTTCTTTTTGCACTGATTGGATTATTAAGTTACAATTTGGCCTCTGTAGAATATCTGCAAGCCATAACTTTGGCTTAGTGCATGAGCAGAATAATCATGATGTAAAAAAGTTAGATTTTTTTAAACTCCTACTTTTTCAATGACGCAGTTTGAATACAAATAGCTGTTGAATACATGTGTAACTCTAAACACTTAAATAGACTGGGATTTTGTTTCAGAGCAACTCAAGGTGCTTTAGCATGTCTAATAGTGCTAAACCACGCTGTTTATTGTAGCTCTCTGGATTTAGGCTTCCAAACTTCAGAAACTTAACCAAACCATTTATGGTAAAATACTCCAATTTTAAAAATATTTTTTCCATTGTGTTTTTTTTTAACTCTCTGATCCCTCTAGTCCAGACAAAAGCAGCTTTTCAGTTAGAAGAAGCTCTTGAACAAATTAAAGGATCTGCTTTAACATCAGGACTGTGCTTGCCAAGCATAAACAAAATCAACCTCAGGTAAGCATTGCTGTTTACTCTGATGATCAAAGGAAGTAAATTGCTTAGTGTAGTCAATAAACAGCAGACAATTATTGTAAGGTATTTCTCTGATGGCAAAGAAAGTATTTCTGTGAACTTTTCCAATGAAACATTATGCAACTTCCATGAGTTGTTTGTGTCCGTTTGGTAAGAGAGCAGAGGAGATGACACAAACCTTTTCCCTTTAGGAGAATTCTGGGAATAGTCAGGTCTAACCCAATCTTCAGTTAATTATAGCCAGACTCAGATTGCCATGGTTATCAAACCACTTGCTGCAAGTTATAAAGTAGTCTGTCTAGATGATTTCTTATTCTCATCAGAGATTTCTCCTTTTAACATTCAAGGAGACTTTAGTTTATATATTCATGCAAGAATCTTCTTTCCAGCTGTCATTCCTTTATATTTCTCCTTCTCTATATGTATCGTGAGCATCCTGATAACAATTTGGCCTGTAATTCCATTTTGTATCACATACAATTTGATTTGCATACTTTTCACTTTAACCAAGTACTCTTTCTAAGATACCCTAACTTCTTACAGAATGTTTCTTCATACCTAGTTTATTTAGCTGCTGTATTTCGTACTCTTTCCTGATTATCCCCTTCCTAATGTCTTATTTCTTTAACATTTCAGTTCAGGGGGCTATTTTTATTATTGCTGCTTTTGTTGTTACTATTATTATAATTATTTTCTACATTATATATATATTGTGCAGGTGTTCAGAATAGAGATAAATTCTGTCTAAAAGGGGTCTCCTGAATTTTGAGCTTCAGTGTGTTTTCCATTGTGACATTAATATTCAGCTTGTTTACGTAGCTACTGCTGATTAACACATTTGCAGCAATAAACTGGTCAATTGAGAAATATTTCATAGCTCTTAGAGCTAAACACTCATGCTATTTACCAGTCAACATTCATAGGAAGATTGCAGCCATAAAAACAAAGAAACAAACAAGAAATCTACCTGTTAAATCTAAGTTTAATTTACGGCAAAGAAAATGTAGATGTTTCTGAACACTGTCTCAGGGTTCCTGATCGTTTGCCTCATTTCACTCATAGACTTGATAAAGGACAGCACTCAGTGCCTCTTCCCCCTGCCTTTATAATTTGTTTCTTTATTTTTCATCTTTTTTTCAAACTGCTCCTTGTGCTTTGCAGTTGTCTTTCAGGATCTCTTCAAACCACTTACCAGTTCTTACGGTACTGCCACTTCATTTTTATTTCTATAATTTTAAAAATTCACTATCCTGTAATATTGATAGTGTGTTCTGCTCCCAATTTTCATTTTTATCATGAAAGTTTTATATGTAATTTTTAATTATTTCCTAAGAAAGTGAAATGTATATGTTCATATTCTTTTACAGTTTTTGATCCCCTAGTAACAAAATTTGAGAAAGAGCTAAGAATCTCAACGTTAATTCTATTTTTATAAGTTTGAAGTTAACAATTGTTCAAAGAAAAAAAATTAAAATAAGTGATCCCAGCATGAAAAAGGTTTACAAGTTGAGTCCACGATGACCTACTGGCAGGTTACAAGCCAGTTAGTACAGATAGAACAGAAGAGCATTTTGAGAAGATCCTCAAAGGTGAAGGTTCTTCAAAGCTCACCAGTTCTGAGTTTTAAAGCTTTAAACATTTCTTATAATCCCTTTAATTGGAAATTTTGGGACAGCTAATAACTAAGTCAGATGAAGTAGTAGATACCTTTCTGTATATCTGCTTGCAATTCTATAAACACTTAAGCCAAAAATCTCGTATCATCTTTGGAATTTACCCTTCTGCAAACCAGAATGTATAAAATTCACTGACAGACCCCTTTTAGAGGAAGAAATTAATAGTCTATTAAGTATCCAAGATAAATACAGCTGTAGACCCAACTGGGTATCAGGGAATTTTAAAAGGTTCTAAAATTCTTAATGTCTGTGTTTAAAGAGATGTAAAGAAATGAACTGAGCAATGGAGACACATTAACTCCCCTTGGAGAAAGGCAAGAGCCCTGACACACCTAATGAATGTATTCTGTGTTTGCAATAGAGCTATTTTGCTTCTAGGACTGTTTAGTTATTGAATGCTAAAGCAAACGTTTTGGAGAACTCATTAGCTGACAGGCACTGGGGTGTTTGTATGTTATGTGTAAGAACAAACTAGATTTTTGGGAGGCCAGGTGTCTAACAAGAAAGTCTGGGGATAGGGACGATATCTGCCATTCAAAAGAATACAGCACACAATTTTCTGAGTTCTGTAAATGAATATGAGTAGTTGTTATCCTGTCTGGTAAATCTGACTGGATTTAGGTAAAGGCATACTCATTTTACAAGTATCTTCATTGAAAGTTGATACAGATAGTTGTTTTCAAGATCTATTCTGCTTCTACCACCATTTGTAATCATTGTGGAGTACAAAAAATAAAATCATAGAGTCACAGAATTGTCTAGGTTGGAAAAGACCTTTAACATCATCAAGTCTAATTGTTAACATAGCCAAGTCCATCGTTAAATACTTAATCCTAAAACAGCAAGACATAACCTTGGCTTTCTAATCAATTTTAAGGGTTATGGCTATACCAAACACAGGTGAGAACATAAAACTGGATCTGGTGAGAGATAACTGTATGTGCCACTTTGGATATGCCAAACTAAGGGCATTTAAGGCCCTTGAACCAAGTTGGAGCCAAAAGAACAGGACCGGTGTCCTTCAATACACTGTTCCACCTAGGCAGTCTAGCATAGCTGGCAACCTGGTGATAGTTATACTTCCAGAATACTAAAGCTTGATCTACCCACAAGCTGTGGCATTTGGCATCTGTGTTATTTTTCTTTATTTTTTGTTCAGACCTTCTTTTATTATTGCTTAAAATTACTTGTTTCTTGGTTTTGTCATTCTTGATATCAACCTAGTTCTTGCTTCTTGTTTTCCAAAGCTTGGTTCCTGTTCCTAGTGATCTTACCCAGCTTCATTCCAGTTCTATCTTTTTGTTCCTGAACATACCTTGTTGCACACTCCCTGCCTTCCTGGTCACAAATTGCATTTTCCTTGTTCATTTGGCTTCACATGCTTTTTGGTGTCTTTCATTTCCGGGTGTTAACCAGTCCCATGGTTCTTGCTAACTCTCATCCTGGAGGAACCTGTGGTTTCCTCTATTGCTTTGGGCCCACCTTGGTCCCAGAAGCCAGCTACAGTAGCTACTCCAAAGATTTTTTTTTTTCAGGCATCAAATACATCTTCTTTAACATACCACAATACTGACATTATACATCATCAGTAGATTTGGGCTCCCTACAAACTACAAGGCTTTCTAGGTCTTTGAAGTAAGGGAACGCCTGACATCACCCACTATATAAACCAACTTTATGAAAAAATAAACCCCATTTTCCTCAGTTTTCTGATTTTCCTTGGATTTGGGGTTTTATTTTGTTTTGTTTTAAAAAAAAACAACCCTCTGTGTTCCATTTCTGTAAATTACCAAACTGTTGGCTGACATTTTCCACATTAATTCAGCCTGAGGCAGTCACCCAACAACCCAATCAGAAAAGTCTGACTATTTATAAATAACAGAAGAGAGGTTTTAAAATGGAAAGTGTTGGACGTTTTTAGATAGTACTAGCAGCACCACCTGTAGTTACATATAGAATGGCTGCCCTTCACTTGCCAGGCATTTATTGGTGGTATATACTCTTGGAAAGGGACATATTTAAGAGTGTACAGTTGATGCATAAAAATAAGACAAAGTAATAAGTTGCTTGTTTGCATCAAGCACCACAGCTGATACGTCTTCATCAGCATCTAGAAATGGTTCTCTCCATCAGAAGCAGATTTCAACAAAGTTTGGCTGTGATAAAACAAGACAAGAGAGCAGTAGAACAAACATGGATAGTCACCAACTTCTCATCCAGAAAAATCTGAAGGAAATGCAACAGCTCCTTGGAAAACAGCATCTCAACAACTTGGAGGTATGATATTTTCATGTGATTCATTACATGATGCTTTTTAAGTGTGACAGGAAGTTTCTTGAGTGTGACAAAAATGAAAGGTCTCTTAAGCAGTCTTTACCAAGTACACAGCATGGGAGGGCACACCATACTATGCCTTACCGACAGATTATTTATAGTAAAATTATACATACTTTGCAGTAAAAAGTCAGAGATGTTTGAAAATATCTGGAAGAATATTTTCACAAATTCTTCAAAGATATCTGTCATGTTGTCTTTCTTTTCTGTGAATGTAAGATTTGTATGTCAGACTGCTTGGCTCTGAAGTTGCTAGTCATTAGTCTATCACAGGAGTCTTGTGCTAGCTTCAAACTTAAATTGGTGGGTTTCAGTGCATGCTTAAGTTTCTGCTTTGCTGATTGCTACAGCTTAGCTACTGCTATAGCAGTATAGTTATGGTAGGTCAGATATTGGAGAATTCTTTTTTTATCTTGATTTTTTTTTCCCCCCAGTCTGTGGTGATTTGTTAGAAATTGACTTCCAGTCTCTTCAGGCCCCTTTTTTGTCATCTTTGGAATAGCTGCATGTGTTCCAGCCACAAGCTTTGTTCCTGAACTGATTTTTGGACCCCAAGTCAGTTTCCAAAGTCACCTTAGAAAGAGTGAAAATCCGAAAGAACTGAACTCTAAAGTTATTTCTGATTACTGCGTTTTTGTGTTGTTTTAGGTCTGTCAGTGCTGTCTTTGATTTTGGAAATATTGTCTTCAAAATTACTGGGTTTTTTTTGAAAGATGAGGACATGCTTTGGGCATCAGTCTTTTATTTCTATAATATCTACTGGTATCCAGGGCTGTGGTATCTGAAATGACCTGGGCTCTGTGAAGCACCATCCCTCTATACTGCTGATGGCTAGAGGCATGAGATCATTGGTGGCCATAAAGCAAGGGCTTTTCATTTAAATACATGTGTATGGATAACTTTTGAAAGAATGTATAGAGTTCAGATATAGTTTGATATTGATGTTTTTCAGGAACATTCATCTTTTTCTTTTTATCTACTTTGTTCTGATGATTATTAATTAAAATCTTCAGCAGCTGATGGCTAACACAGAAAATCTCACTCAGCTGGAGTGAGATTCAAAAAGGTTGAGTAGACACAAAGTATGGTTTTCACTGGGAATGATTTAGTGTTCTTTCTTCTTTCCAGGCATAAAAGGAAGAAGAGCAAAAGATAAATTATAGAAAAGAGCTGTTAAAACTGAATTCTAGATAACCACTTTAAAACTAAATACGAAAAGGTCTATGCTTTTTTTTTTTTTTTTNTATCACATTGTGCATTTCATTGATATAGTGTTTGCAAATCCCTCCCTAAATGATGATGCTGAATTTGGCAGTAGTTGCATTATGACATCTTAGAACAAGAAAACAAAATGCATTCTCTTTGAGAAAAATGTGTAAAAAGATACTTCTTAATATATTGTAAGACGTATATTGTAGTGTATTTTATCAAAAACAATTATCACTTTCCAATTGAATACTAAGGAAAAACTGTCTTGAGTCATGCATAATTTTTTACTTATAGTTTTTTCTAAATATTATTAATGTCTTTGGACACTGCATAGAATATAGGAATTTGTGTTTACAAATTAATGTATTTTTAAAATACCTTGGTCCTCTAAAAACTTTTGCTTTTTTTTCCAGAATGTATTTTTCTGCTGCCACTAGGGGTTGCTCAGCTTCTTTCCTCTGATAAATAGTTTTAAAATGTAAATATTTATACTTCAGACATTTGGACTTTCTATCTTGAAATTGCATGCTTGGGGCTCTGATTAGAAAAACAGTCAAGAAAGCTATTGTCCTTGTTCTAAGGCCTGAGTTTTGGACGTTTCATGCTTGGATCGTGCTGGTGTGCATGTGCATTGTGACTTCTTGTGTTGTGAAATAGTATTTATAATACTCCTACTAATAAAACTTATTTATAATGATTTATAATACTCTTTCTAAAATGAATAGATGTCAGTAGTCTTGCTACTACCTGTTGTCCAAAGTCATTTCGACAGTGCTTGCCTTTCTGAAAGTACTGTCAAAGTATTTCACTTGCACATGCTTTGCGGTCTAACCATCCACTGAGATCCTTTGACCTCTCTTTGTTTCTGTTTTTACAGGCCCAGCAGGATTATAAAGATTCCTAAAATTCTTTACTTTCCTACAGCGCAATAAAGCTCTATGTAAACCTTTACCAGTAGATTTGCTGTGTTCCCTGCTTTACATCCCTAAAAATTTCTATAGATTCATCAGTAAGCCAAGGCTTTTAGTGACCCTTCTACCATTTTCCAAAATTATTTTGGTTAAAATATTGAGAGCAGTAGATTTTGTTTTGTGCAACAGTTGCATCTGTGCCAGTACATCAACATATATCATCAATATATCTATGACTATGTTCCATTTTGAAGAATTTAATATTGTTAACTTCATTCACCAAAAGGATTTGTTGTGGTCTTTTCCTGGTTTTATTGCATGCATAAATAAAATCTTTAAGGTGGATCTGGTAGCATAGTCTTTGGCCAAAGCTCCAGGCAGCTTTTCACCAAAAGACATTAGTCCTGAGTGCTTATCATTTTTCAAAACTGTTAACCAATTAGGTCTAAATTTTCCATTTTTGGTACCTGCCTTGAACTGAATAATTTAGAAAATTCCCATTAAAATGGCTCAACTATTACTAGGAATAGTATTACTTAGGTACCTTTTGTCTTTTTCTTTTTGTCACCTCTTTAATTTTGTGGCCATACAATTGTTTTGGCCAGTACATTTGTAGGCTGTTCCAGAAAAATACACTATGTTGGAATTAAACTGATTGGCATAACATTTTACCTCTATTGTTTCATTTTTTGAACAAAATACTTGGAAGTAAGAGCTAATTCACAGACAAAATAGGTATAGACTATCACATGGAGACTGTATTTTCCTCTTCCCTCCATTATATGCCCATAATTAGGTTACTCAACTGGTGTCTGTGAAATCCAAATTTAAATCCCTTTCTGTGTGATTTGAAGCTGGATTTTTACCTTGGCTCTCCTTTTCTTTCCAACCACATCGTGCAGCCATTGAAGTACTCAGTACCAGTCTTTCTATGGATTACATTCCCCTTGGAAGAAAATAGTTCAATAATTATTGAAATAGGGATGGAACACAGAAACTGCAACCCAAACTCTGAACTCAGAGAGTTATTCTTATAATAACTCTAATACAACAAAAATTTGTATCTTATTGTGCCGTGTGTGTTTATGCATGCGACATGTAAAATCACATAAGTCTGTGAGGAATAATGAAGGGTGTTTTCTAAGTGATGTTCCATTGAACGGAAGAAGCATAGGTATGAACACAGCCTTCCTTGCCTGAGCTGACTTGTAGGACTGTTAGCTGTTTGTGTCACTGTGCTTTTGAGATTGGACAGTGTCTACGAAACAGAGATGTTTCAGGTAACTGATGGAAAAACTGTAGTATGACTGGAATGAGTTAAACAAAGGTTCCTTCTGCAAGGGACGTGGTATCAATCTAATCCTTTAGAGGCAGAGACAAGACCAGCATGGAAAAAAGGAGTGCCTGTGTACAGAGTCTCTCCCAAGTATCAGGAACTTGCAGAATGCTGAGGGCTAATTAGTGGGAAAGCAGACTCTGAAGGGGAGGATTGGATAATATGGCATTTGAAGCAGAAGTCAGACTTGATTTTGTAGAGACCATTTGACAACTTGAAATATGTTTCTATGGTCACCTTAAATCTAGAATCATTGGCCACTTTTTACTTATAAATATGAGTGTTAACACTTTTTATGTTGATCTTTTAAATTATATGACAGACTTGAGTGATTTCCCTACTTATTTTCCTCTTGGCAGGATCAGAGGGGTTCAGTTTTCACTGGCTTTCAAACAATATCATGATATACAGCCCTCTTCCATATTATTTCATTAATCCAAAATTCACATGTGCTATAAAGACAATTTGAAATGGATCTCCAGACCAAATTATTTTACACAAATACTCAAACTTGTTTTCATCGTGTATTCCTCATGAGTAGGTTTGGCAGTTTTGGGGAGCTTTTTTTGCATAAAATAGTAGCTTATTCCAAGCCTGTGCTGTATTAAATGACATGACAGTTCTTCATATCTGACAATGTGGAATTCAGTCATTTGAAGAGTGTCTTTCCTCAATTCAGAGCCTTGCTTGAACAGATGATAATGTAGGATTAAAGCTGAAACAGCTTTTCAGTGTGAAGGAGTTTGTTTCACAGGTAGATTAATATATGAATGAGATTTTGCTTGTGGATAACTTCAGATTGTTATACATACAGCATAGCTCACAGACAACAGAAACAGGGAAATTGAGATTGTCCTATGCAAAAAAGTATTTTTACCATGCTTCATAGCTGGTTTTGGAGTGATCTGTTTTACTACAATGGAGTAAAATGTTCATAAATGTACCTATGAGAAAGGAACAACAGAAAAAATGGCAGTATTTGATCTTTAGTGTACTGCAGTTATGGTAATAATAAGATGTTTGCTTGCAGGAAGGGAGTGGAAGATAAAAAGTTTGTGCATATGGGTCTGCCAGGATGTTGTATTACACTAACATGGTATTATCAGAGATAGTATATACTAATGTCTCAAGGGAGTGTTGGGAAATCTATTGATTTCTCATGAAGATTAAAATACCAGTCTCCAAAGTAATTATACCCCTTTGAAGATGGCAGAGCTGTGTTTTAGGGTTTTTTTTTAATTCAAAGCTTTTGTGAATTGTACATCAAAACAGAATTTAACTGATTTTTTTCTTCCAGTATTCTACTTCTATCCTAGTAGCCTCCTGGTGGCCTGGGTACACAGATGCCTAATCAATTATCTTAATTTTTGTTAATATTAATTATTATAAACCTGAAGCAGCAATTCTGTGGTATTTAGTAGCTTGAGCTTTGCTGTGCAGTTTATGCCTAATGCTTGAATATCTCTATAAGGAAGTATGTGTCATCAAGTGGGAAATAGAGCACCGAACCAAACACCCAGAATTCAGAATAAGCAGAGAGTAACTGAGACCCAGAAGACTGAACGTTCTTATAGCAAACAAAGAATTACACTGTTTCAGACTGTGTCATGGGGAAAAAAATATCAAGCTTTAAATTCAGCAGGCTGTTTAGGGCAAGGTAGATGCTGAAACCTTGTACAAGTTCTTGTAAATCAAATCTGTAAAGTTCTTAGGAAGAATATATGTCTTGAAAAATATCTGATTGAAAAAAGTTGAATTTGTAAAGCAGGTATCATGTAAGTCACTAATTTTTTTTCCAAGATAAATGATTGTATTAATGAAGCATTCAGGGAATGTTGGCAATTACATTAAACTGCCTTATTAGCTAATTTGATTTCTAGAGAGGTATAAATATATAATATTAGAAAATGCTCTTAGATGGTTTAACTTTTAGATTGCCCTGTGTGGAGTCAGGTTTTGCAGTCAGTGATCCTTGTGGGTCCCTTTCAACTCAGGATATTCTAAAAGTATTTCTGTATCTGACCTTTAGGATTTCCTTATACAAATCCACCTTTTGCCTTCGTTGCTGCTGTGCAGTGCACAAGATAGAGTGGGAACATGTTAAAAACTATTCCATCTTTACAATGTATATATACATTGCTAAAAGAAAAAATAAGACTTTTTCATAGACTACAGAAATGGGTACTAATTTTTAGCAAGTCAGAGAGCTCTGGTAGGGTAGTCCCTCATCTGACCTAGAGATTATTTTTAAAACGACATTCACACACTGTGTGATTATTTCAGGAAGTGTTTACTAATCAAATAGTATTAATTTATTCTTTTTTTACTGCTACTACAGCTCTGGTTCATTCAAATCTGCTAACTGTCGTCATTAAAATGATTACTAGTTAAGCACTTAAGAACTTCCAGAATTAATATTTCATATGCATGTCCAGTTTTTCTCAATGACTATTTGCCTTATGATGATTTTCATTTATGAAGTCCCATACTAGTTTTACATGATAAATTTGCAGGGTAGATAGTGTCTGCTCAAAATAAATTTATTAATGGGTTAGAAACCAAAAAAAAAAAAAAATTTTTTAAAGGGGTAAAAACAAAAAAAAAAAAAAAAAAAAAATTAAAAAAGGACTAATTTGTTATGGTGCACAGTGCCCAAACATTTAATGATTTAACAATTTTAACAGTATTTAAACCTAACATTATGAGTTCCACTCCTGGAGCTGAATGGCCAGGTTAGTCTGTGAGGGTTAGACACCTGGGACAAGGGTACCTGAGATACAGCACTGGGAGTATTGAGGTGCTAAAGTAACAGAGAGAAAACTGGACCTGAAAATCTGTTTCTGACAAGTTTACGTGTGTTTACCTTGGGACTCAATGAAAACTGAAGGTCAGAATGGCACCCTGGCATTCAGTGTTCACATCACTTTTCTTTTAAACTCCTCTGACAGTATGGCTTACCGAATGGCCTGAGTGCCTGTGAAACTAGAAACATGAGTTCTTTGTATCCCAAGAAGTTTCAATCTGCATTTCTAGCATCCTGTGATGATTTTCCAAACAAGTGAATCAGGTCCTTTTAAATACTCATAGAATCATAGATAGCTAGTTTCTGTATCCCTAGATAGCCTGGGGGGAGATCAGGCACCTAGGAGTTAGACTGAGAAAGAAAGAGGTGTTGATAGCAAGCTCTTTTTTATTATCTTATACCTCCATAGCTTTTTTGGTGTGTTTGGCACAATAGAATGGATCTCTTGTGCAATGTAAGCACCAGAATCCTTTCTAAGTGCAATTTGCTCTCTTGAGTCTGCCCAAATCTTCTAAGAAATCAGTATTGTGTAGTGCCACGTACATGATGTTTTTCAAACTCACATAGAAAAGAGATTATTAATTTTATTGGCCTTTCCCATACCATAGTTGGTAAATTCAAAACTAGTGAAGGTGTTTAGGTACTTTGCTGGCTTTGAGAGGTGTCTTTTACTTAACAGTCAAGGTGGAGTATAACATTATATATTTATACATATAACAAGCCAAGAATTTCTGTAAAAATAAACCAGTTGATATTATCAAAAATAGTAAGTTGTATGAGAGGTGAGGGGCCTGGGTTTTCAGAGTAGGTAGCACTTTTCCTAGCATTTATCTTCAGAAGACTGTTCCCATTCACCTCTTGGAATTATGAACAGTCAGAACTTCTGCAGAAAATGTCAAGTACACGTATAGCAGCTATTTAGTGCAACAGTGTTCTGACAGGGTCCTTTAGCACAAAATTCACTTGTCAGGTTCGCTTAAAATTTTACTTGTTGCGATGTTCTTCCATTGGCCTTATGAAAGATTTCCTAGACTCATGTTTTCTCTTTTTTTCAGTGCTTTACTAAAATGAGATTTCCTGACACAACTGTTCTAGGTCTTAAGACATACAAGTGACCTCTTCCACTCCTCGGAAGTATCCCCTTTCCAAGAATATCCCATATGTGGACAGAGGGGGGTTAGATTTCATGCATTAGAATGTAAGATAATGCAGGCCACAGGCAATACAATACATTGTACTTACATAAGAGGAACAGTATGCAAATCCAGAAAAATAATTAAATAGTACATTTATGAACATTTTATTTCTTTATCATTCCTATAGTATTCTGACAGGTTAAATCAAATTAAATCATTGGGATTGCCAGATTTATTTCCCTGCACTTATTGATCACTAAAAATGATAATTGTTGAGTGCTTTTTTGTTTGTTTGTTTCTTTGCAGAAGTAGTTCTAGTTACACATTTTTACAAGGAAACATGACATTTACTTGCATTACACAGTGGGCTAAAATGGGAAATGAAATATGAAAATATTTTGACAAGAATGTCAAGTGTCTTTAATTTGTGGAAGGATGAAATTGATGCAACAAAATAAACAAAATTTTTAAAAAATTAACTAAATTTGCATGAACTATGGGATTAGGTGTTTCAATGAAGATGCCTTTATTCTTTAGTTCCTAACATTTCTGGATGTTACCTCAAGTGAGATTTTGTTTTCTGTGAGGTTTTGTTTTACAAGAAGAGTAAAATATATATAAAACAGGATCAAGTCTATTTTCAACCTCTGGAGCACAACTGGGTAGAATTTTTTTTTATCTTAATTTTTAAAATTCACAAATTTTCTTGCCAATTTATCAATTTAAGCAAACCTGCTATCAGGAAAAGCTTTTTTGAAATCAATCCTTACAATTTTTTTCTGCTGTCTAGCTTTGTCATTTTAGAAACACATTTTGCTATACAGTTGCAGTTTCCAAATTAGACAAAGGGTAAGCCTTACACCTATAATTTCTTTTTACTGGATTTTTCCCCCCATCTTAAAATTTCAAAGTTAGTGCTTAAATTCTGCCTGATACAGAAAACTCTGAGTATATGCCTTTTCGTTATTTGGTGAAGTTCAAGCAGAGTTTAACAATATAATTTAGCCAAAGATGAAGGTTAATAAATAACTAAGAAAGTGTTATTTATTCTTTTTTATTAGAAAGACACTGGTTTGTATAGCTTTAGTTTGAAATCTTTCCCTAAAGGGATCTTTCCCTACACTTGGTTCTTTGTTCTTCTATTTAGTTTCTTTATCTCAGATCATAACTTTAATGGAAGACTGCACCAACTTCTGAACATTTAGCGCAAGATAAGATTTAATTAAATCATAGAAAATCTTTCAAGACTTACTAAGCTTTTTATTTAGCAGTTTAATGTATTTGTACAACTATAAAATGTTCAGTATTAATATATAACAACTTTACTAGAATAAAAAATATTTACTACAAAAATGTATTGTTATTCATTAAAGAACATTATGTATTCTTTGGTAACTTTTCAAAATATTAATTCTATGGTATTGCTAACTATGTTATCATCACTTACCTAGGTTAACAGATACTGCTACTTGAAACATTTTCCATTTAAAGTCACTAATGAAAAAAAAAAGATCTTCATTGCATAAGATTCCATATCTAATTCAGCTTTCCTTAGTTTTTCACACCAATTTTTTCCAAGACAAGTTTAAAAATCACTTTTCTCCTGAGTTGTGTGAAAGTGAGTGAATGGGATTGTGAAAATAGTTGACAGGCTTATTTTCCTTTATGTTTATGGGTATTTTGAAGTTTTGTGCTTAAAAAAGTATGTATTATCAATGATGTCAGCATCTCAATGCTTGGACGGAGAAATAATAGTGAAGAAAATGCTTGTATAGTACATACACAAAGTTGTCCCACTGGTGTTTCTGATGATGCCAGTTGTTCTTATTCATCACTCCACTGAAATTTGATGAAAAGGTTAGGGGAGTGGATGGGACTTCCTTATGCTCTTAGACCTCATCTGTCCTCACAGATCAGATGATATTTTCTTCTTTCTGAAAGATGTGAAGAGGGAATTTCATTGTCAGGCGTTATTAATCACTGTGGTTGTGATAGCAGATACATTTTTCTGTGTTTGTAATGACAAGGTTTAACTCCTCATCACCTGTGGCTCTTTGTATGAAAAAAACCCATATTCAGTCTAGTATTATGGAAAAGTTCCAGTTTGGGGTAGATCTACTAACAAATCTGCATTTTCATGGATTCTCTTTCAGTTTGTAAACTCAAGTACCGTTACAGAGTATAAAAACCATTCAGTGTCACAGGGCAATCCAGAAACAGTACTGTTGTTTCGATAAATCCAGTTCCTTTTTTGATATTGCAGAATGTATATATACCTTAGGATTAAATTTGTTGAACTATGTAGTTCTCTTCTCTGAATTTCTTCCCAAATTACGTCATTTTCTTTTGCAATTTAACACCAGTAAATTTTGACCTGATGAAACACTCATGGTGATATGAACACAAGTCATGAAAAAACCCAGGCTGAATATGGTTTTATTTTAGTTTAAGCTCTCATTAATGAAAAATTAGTATCAGCAAAACCACATTTCTGATAAATTAAAAGTCTGGTTTGATGCCTGTATTTCAGAATTTTCATCAAGAACTCAAAGAAACAGATGATTCAGAAAGTCTGTCAAGCCTTGACAGTCTTGAGGCTGGAGAACAAAATGAAAATTGCACACCACCAAGTGGATCATCTTTGACTACACAGTGTGACTGTGCCCTGTATGATCCAGAAAAATCTCAGACTAGGAATAATGGTTTACTTCACACAGATAAAAGTATGTCTAAAAATGTGCATCTAAATAATTGTCTGAAAAATGTAGATTGCCAACACATACCTATTCATGATCTTTTAGCTAAACATAATGTTCTAACTCCTGCTGAACATGTAAACAGTTCAGAAGAGGCATCATCTGCTTTTCAGAGATGTGGAAAAAAACCTGCAGAGTTTGTTACCTCTGGTAAGCAAAAGAGCTCTGTAATTAATGTATTTAGTTTTCTGCAAAATATAAAAGAAGACAGAGGCAAGCCATCTTCTGAAACAGCTAGCACATTAGCCACTGGTCATCCTGTTTTCAATCCCAGCAAAGCCTGGGAGAGCCCTGTTTCTATTCCAGGAGAAAGAGTTCAGGGTCTGATGCAAGAGCAGGGTTTTAAAATGACCCCACAGAAGAGAACTATATCTGTGCAAGCATCCAGTCAACCTATTGCAACATCTATAATCTTATTTCCTAATCAGGGATGTTCCACTGGCATTCCCAGCACAGCTGATACATTACCAAAGGACAGAAATATCAGTACAAAGTTTTTAAAAAATACCTCAGGAAAAAAGATGGAAACAAAAGAAGAAAATATTAAATGTATTAATGGTACTACTCCAGGAACATCTTTATTTCAGAACATACCAAATGCCTCAGTTCTGTTGGAAGTTAAGCAACAGAATAACAAAGAGGAAGGAAAGGGAAATATAACTGAAACTACGTCACTGCTGTCTGATGCAGAGTTCAATTCTGGGACTCCTGCACATGACAAAACCCTGAAAAATAGTATTCTTGAAAGAAAAAGAACAAAGTTATTCAGAAGTATCTTAAAGAAGGATTCTATGTATGAACCCAGTCATTTCAAAACTGTGGTTATGAACCATGGGATCAGCTCTGGAACTCAACCCATGTCATCCATCAGAGACAGTTTAGAACTGGCAAAAATAAAAAACAAAAGTGCAGAAAATGAAAAATACAATAGGAAGCTAAGATGGTGTGATCAAATTGACCAGATAATAACAGAAAATAATGAAAAAAGCACCGGTGAAGTATCTTCTTCAAAGCTGCAATATGTTCACACTACAAATAATGGTCCTAGGAATAATTTAAGTATTGTTGCTCAACCTTCAAACCCCATGTTCATACGGAATCATCAAAAAAATTCTCATGTATTAAAACCAGATATTAATACTGAAAAATGCACATCTTGGAATATATTTATGTCTACTGGATCCTTTTCTCCTAAGAAAGCTTGGATGGTATCAAAAGAGGAAGGCAGCAAACCATCAGTATGTAACATTAATTCTAAAATTAATGAAGGTAATCAACTCAAAAATAAGGGACAAATAACTAGAAGGGCAACATCTGTAAGAGGCCAGTCAATTTTTATGCCCAAGAGAAGAAGCACTATATTCCAACTGCAGTCGTCTGCTGGAGCCAACAAACCTCAAAAAGCTCCAGGGAAATTGCTAACACCTCACCCGCCTTCCGCACCTCTGCCGGGAAACAGAAGTGTTGGAAACACAGCCAGGCCTGGGTGTCAGTCACTGCCGCCTTCAAGCCTCCAAGCTACCCCTACTAGCAGGGATGATTTAAATGACAGGCATGTTGTGCTAACAAATTGGGTTTTAAATAAGAAGAGTGCAGAAAGTAGTGAGAATATTGCTTGTTGTTCTGGCTTGGCTGCTGCGATCTCTACACCCAACTGCAGCACAGCCAAATACGAACATTGGGCAAAAAATACTTGTTCTGTAAGAAGTGTTCAGGCAAGTGGCTGTCAGGATCATTCAGTAACCTGCACTGAGAGAAGACCTGGTAATGCAGAAAATGCATTTCATCTCCGTCATATTCAAGCAGCTGGAAAAACAAGCACCTCCTTGCACGAAGCACGTCCTGCCCAAGCTCCAAAAGAGTCTGCTACTGGTAAGAGTCATGTTTCTGGGTCTGGGGTGGGGGGATGTTCAGACAGAAGGCTTCTTCAATTACATCACAAATTTGCTTTCAGTTAAAACACCCAACCTTTCCTCCATCCACACAGTACAGCCAGTTTTAACACGCTTTCCCCATTTGTCATTGTCATTTCTGTTCTAGTGGTGCTCAGAGGCCTGTCAAACATTTAGCCCCATTTTTAATAGCTCTCTACAATAGTAAATGAAAAGGAAGGATTTTCCCTGAGATTATATTCATGACTAATGAGCAGATGTGACAGGTGGTCTAAATAATGATATAAGAAGAAGTGGCTAAGTTTATACGAGCAAGTTTTACAAGGTAACTGAGAGTCATAGCTAGTTGTCCAACAGACACTGCCACATAAGACTGAAAGAAGTGTAGATCTACTGTGTTTTAAAATATTGACACTGCAAATGCCTAAAATTATTAAGGCTTAGTCCCAGTAATACAGTTAAAGCTTAAAAAAATTTAAAGGTGAGTTAAAGAGCTTCTGACAAGCAAACTTTGCTCTGCTGCACAGTATGTCTGATTTATAAGGAATTTTAAGAAATTTGAGAAACAATCCTGCATTTTAGTAAAAATTAACCTTGGAAACAATATGGTAAAGAGATTCCTTGGTAAGATAGAAGAAAGGGGTGTAAGAATTTTCTGGAAGAATAAACTTTAATCTCCTGGTTTTTACATTTCAAATTACATTTGATGCTTTTTGATTTGCCTTGTTTCTCCTGTGCAGCCTATCTATATTCAGTGCCTTAGGCACTGATAACATCCTCGTGCTTACAATTTCTGTGTAGTGTCCTCCTATTGAGGACTGCAGCTGGAGCTCCTGAAACTGTAGACCATGCTTCAGTTACAAGCAGCATTCCAAACTGCTTCATGTACGAGGATCACCCTAAGGACTGGCCATGTAACTCAAAAATATTTTCTAGCAAAATAACTTAAACTCCCCTACATTTCTAGTTGTATCTGTAGTAATACTTAGCTTTAACTATGGAGTGAGTCAAAACAGCTCTGTTGTGTAAGACAGGCAGGTGAATATTCTTGGCCTAAAGCAGGGGTGGGAAATGAAAAATGCTATCCGCTTGTCTATTCCAGTTCAAAGTCAAAGAGATGAGTTTAAGATCTGTGTGACTTAACCCACTTGATTTTACATTGGAAATGAATGAAGACTTGCATTACCACGTCTTGCCTCCAGCAGAGATTCTTTCCTCTTGATGTCCTTATCTGCACATCAGATCAATCAATCAGGAAATGTACTGGGTCAAAGTTGTGTGCACTACTAACACTGTCTTCACTGCAACTTTAAATGCTACATCCATGGTGTCATACACCTCCAGCTCTTGTAGAGGAAGAGCTGAGTAACCACTTTTTAAGATTTGTGTGGGTTGCCCTCTCTCAGTATCCGCTTAGATTTTGTGTTTTGAAAGTCTTCTTTATTTTAAATACTCTAGATAACTCTTACTGACTTGCTGTTATTTGTTCAATTGCCTACAAATGCACATAGACATCACAGTCTTTGTCCTGAAGTGCTTGTTTTGAGACTGAATACTGCATTGCTCTTGAGTAAAGTATCTGCAAAGTTCCATGAGGTGTGTGAAGACACTGTAGAAAATGTAATTTGTTGCAATGCTTGGCCAAATCTACAGAAAGTATAAGTGAGAACAAGATGACTAGCTAAAATTGTTGTCCATGAGGATCTTAAATTAACTTGGCTTCCAGGCTTGTGTATCTTCTGCTGACACATATTGTACTGTAGCTGGATATTAAAAATATTTTATGATCTTTCTTGTTCAGTCAGTGAAAGGCTTTAAAAATGTGCTTAACCTTTAGTCTGTCAAAATATGGGGCTAGTTAACATTAAATAGCTGTAGACTGGTCAGTATCTTGTTCCCTTAAGACACTATTGCTTATTATAATTTTGTCTTATATGTCTCAAAGGTATCTTTTTCTTGGCATGTATATAGCATGTCTTACAAATTAATGAAATTAAATATTGATGCCTACACATAAAGCAACTTTACTTTTTTTTTTTTTTCTGAAAAACATCATATGTTTATTAATATAAACAGGGGTCTCTTTTTTTTTTTTTTTTAATTTTCTGCTGTATTCAATATAACATGATCACATTTCCTTTTCAGGTGCTGTTCAGCACCGTGTGTCACATTGCAATAATTTGCAGATAACTAAATGGCAACTTTTTATATCTAATGTGTCCCATGTTACAGCCAAATGACTAGTTTCAAATATGCTTCTAAGATCAATTAATTGTTTTCTTTTTCTGTGAATGGATTCAAGAATTCTACTTTGTTAAATGTCACTTTAATAGCCACAAAAGAGATAAAATTCTGTTAGAATAAGTAAAAGATTTCTTGGTCAAATCATGAACTTTACATTAAACTGCACATGTAAATATTTATTATGTAAAATCCCAAGTATAAATCAAGTAACTGCATTTACTGTTTTTATATTATGACAATATAATATCTCCTTGGGTATGTAGATCCCTGAGTTGCACATAAAAATGCTAATTAGCATCTCCAGTTTGTATGCATGAAAGTTTAATTAAGAACGTAATTTTAATTTTGAAACTCGATGGTTTAATTTTGAAAATGTATTGCTACACTAGACACAACTGAGATAAATTTGAGGTACAGTGTCTGGATTAGACCTCTCCAGCTGAGGGAAAATGCTATACAGCAGTACTGTCATTACAATTAGTACACAGATGTATGAATTAAATTAACTACAAAATCCCAAGATACAGAAATAATGTTTAAAACTATGACTTTTAAACCTCACAACACCTGTGAGGCCACACCTGGAGTACTGCTTAGTGCTGGGTTCCTCAGTACAAGAGACATGGACGTGCTGGAGACAGTCTAGTGACTGGCCATGAAGACGGTAAAGGAACTGGAGCATCTATTTTAGGAGGAAAGGCTGAGAGAGCTTGGACTATTCATCATGGAGAAGAGAAGGTCATAGGGAATCATAGCAATATCTGTAAATACCTGGAAGGAAGCTGCAAAGAGGATGGAGGCAGGCTCCCTTCAGTGGTGCCCAGTGAAAGTACCAGAGGCAATGGGCACAAACTGAAACACAGGAGTTTCCCTCTGAATATCAAGAAACTTTTTCTTGTTCACTTTGATACTGACTGAGCACTGGCACAAATTGCTCAGACACTTTAGTCTCCATGCTTGATAATACTCAAAACCCATCTGCATATGATCCTGGGCAAGGAGCTCTAGGTGGCCCTGCTTGAGTGGGGGTGCTGGACCAGATGACCTCTGAATGTCTTCCCACCTCTGCCTTTCTGTGATTCTGCGGATCAAGTAAACTGTGTGAACTACCACATGTTGTCTGCAAACTGCTATGTAATCTTAACAAAAGCTGAATCCGGTAAGATATAAGATACAGCAACTTGTCAACAGACACTTACTGTGTTGAACAGTTAGACTTTAAGATGATTCTCTAAATGCAATTTATTTTCTAAAACATTAATTTTTGGCACATTATTTGATATTGGTTATATCACAGTTCACCTTTCATTCTCCTTTTTGCTTGGTAAGACCACCTTGTATCTTTGTACAGACTATTTTTATTGCCTGGGGTTCAAAGTGGGGCTTCACTTAACTTGCTTATGTCTGCATACAATCCACATCTGTATCTCATAGTTCTATGCTAACATGGAATTAAACGTGCCTTAGAAGTGCCTGTTTCTCTCTTTTCATTGTAAGAAAATATATTTAATGAGATCACTTGTAAACATCTAAATGTGGACAGAGATATTTACTCACCATTTTTAGTTTTGCTACTACTATCTTTATCATGTTTTTACACATTTTTTGTTTATTTTTGTTTACATGTCATTTAAGGTGTTGCTCCTGATACAGGACAAAATCAGGTTCTTGACAACCATGAAAATAAATACCGAGCTGTTTCACAACATAGAAGACCAAATGTAACATCTAAAAGATGTGAGCCTACTCATCGTGCACAGGTAAATATAAAATACTGTAAAAAAATAAAGCTTATTTATCTTCAAAATGGAAAGAGTTTCAGGACTATCAAAGATTAGTTTCCGGTCACGCAACTTTGAATCAATGTGCTTAGTCAGCTTGCTGTCACTGCTAATGAAAAGAATAAAACCAAGCAGAATACCTCACTTTATTAGTATACACTAGTATTTTTGCACTTCAAAATATTTGTTAATATGAAATAATAAATAAAATGTGTTCAGAAGCTGGTATAGTTACCGTAAATTATATTTAAAATATTCTTATAATGTTTTTGATAGAATTCGTTATGTACTGTCCAGCTGAGTCCTGTTCCATCTGCATTTGATCCAGTACAAAAGATGAACAATACCTATAAATCTGGGGAAGGTACAGTAACACAACTCACTTCAATTCTTTGTTATACACAAAGTAGAATGACCTAATATATCCACTGTGTAAGACAATTTGTGCCTTTTGGCATCAGTGACGCCAGGTAAAAGAGGGTAGTTCTCTGGATCTAACTTTTTGCTTCCCTGGAAATGTAAGATACAGCACCATATAACATGATATTGATGGTTTTATAAATGCATTACAACATATATTCAATTTGCATTCCATTCCTGTTTGTATTTAACTGTACAGTAGCTGTAGGTGTCATACATAACTGTGTGATATGGACAGGTATTGCTTGCTACCATTACATATTTCGAAACTCATTAGGACTTGTTCTGGTGCCAATTGTAAGGTGCATTACTGTTCTTAATTATTTCATCTTTTAATGTATCATGTTTCTTTATTTTGCCAATTTTTGATCTTTTTATGTCAATTTTGTGTGTTTTACAGACATGTAGTCATGAAAACAAGCAGTTTATTTAAGTGTAGTGATATCTTCTCATTTGAAGTTCCCCCTGTAATCTCTTCAGTTTCAGAAAGCACTGCTCAGTTTCTAATGGCAGAAAAATTAGCAAGTATACCCATTGAAGAGAGTGAAATGCTGGCAGCAATGAACAGCATGCAGACAGCCAGACAGCCCTCACTGCTTAACAGAGTTCCATGTCCAAGCGTGAGAGCACTTTCAGTAGAAGAACAGAAGATTTTCCAGTCTCTTAATTGTCTCAATCAAAGGCTACAAAGTAAGTTGGATAATAAATAGGATGCTACGTAAAGTGATTAAATAACTTTCTATTTAGTTGCCATAGATTTATCTGGATTAAAATCAGGAATCCTGTGGTAGAAATATTTTCTTCTTCTTCTATTATTATTATTGTTGTTGTTGTTGTTGTTGTTGTTGTTATTGATGTTGATATTATTATTTACTAAATGTAGCAAACTGTATCTCAAAATCATGAAACCCTTCTTAAAGTCAATGAAATTCATTTAAAATAATGGTGACTTTGTCTTGATTTAAAAAAGAATTCAAAACACCCTCAGCCCAACTGTAGATGTTGTTTGCAACAGATGTTTCTCAAACATATTCTTTCAAGGTGCATCAGGTGCATCAGCCTCACTTGGGAATTTGTTCCACAACTTAGCCATCTTAACTTTTTTGCAATTATTTTTGCAAATAATTGCCCTTTTTATTATATATCATATATTTTTTCAAGTGTATTCCTTTATAATTAATGGAGTTTCATTTTCTTACTTCTAGTATTTTAGAATGTTCCTCTTCTCCATGAATTCTTAAAGGTCACAAATACTGAGTTCTGACATTGCTGCAGATATATCTGAATGCTTAAATGAATATTACTTGTGCAACCATTTTTAAAATGTCAAATCTACTTAAGTTTAGTTTACTTAATTAGTTCTCTAGCTTGTTCTTTCTCTATGCCAGACTTACCTGCTTTATACTGGTGCTTTTTATATGAACTCTCTAATCACATCTTCCATTTTGCTGAAGAATGTGGAGAAAAAATCTGTACTTGTTCTTGATAGTTTCTTCCCCAGTGATTAATTAGCTAACACTTTCATTGGTCATCCTATGATAACTAACACAGTGGTAGAACAAGCTTACTTCTTGGGTCTCTTGCATTATCTAATGGCTAGGATTTGCTTTGACCTATGTGGTCATACAGGTCTTCCATAAACACTCTCATTGGTTTGACATAGTTTCAGTATTTTGTGTGCTCCATCCTGCATTTGATATCAGTGGGGACCTTGTGATTTAGTCTATGTGGTCTCTTCGCTGGACTGCTTGACTTTTCTGTGATTGGAATAAACTTCTGCTTGCCATTTGTGCTGTTTATGGAATTGCCACCTCTCTCAAATTTTACGTAGTCCTTGGACCTTTTTTCATACAAAATTTTACATGCCAATTATTTGAGTTTATACAAGTTTCTTGAAGTCCATTGATTTCAGTTTACTATTCCACTTCTTTTGCTTCTGGTGAGGTTACCCAAGTTTACCCCATTATTGACAGGAATCAAACTAAACCAGGGCTTCTGCATACTATCCATTATTTCTACATCACATGCTGGATTGTGTGACTTTGAGAAAGAAGGTGTCAGTTTCCTATAAACTGCAACGGCAAAATAAAAGGTTTTTGCAACTGTTTAAGAATTCTCTGCAGCTGTAGCTTACAATTCCTGCTCCATCAAACAGTGGTTCAGAATTTCATGATATCATAACTTGTGGTTATGGCTTCCAGGCAAATGGAAATGAAAAATTCCATTGTTTAGCAGAGAGGTGTTTTAGGATGATGTGCCTGGGTTAGGAAAGTAGATATGAAAAGAGAAATACAAGAATATAGAAGCTAAATTGCTGTATAAGTAACAGCGAAATTACAAAGAAATAGAGGGAAAGGCAAATTCAGCAAAAGAAATGGGAGCAAGAATGCTGAAGTTTGAGAAGTGTGAAAAGGAAAACTGTAAGAAAAGTACTCGGGAATACGAAAGAAACAAAGAGTCATAGGAGTTAACAGATTGCAAATGAAGTAACTGTGCAAATTAATGTAATACATACATATGTATGAGTCTCCGAAATTTAATTAGCTTGCCTAATTATTTGGGAATTAAAACTGGTAATAGGAAGCTGGGAAATTTTACAGGCAGACTTACGTGTAAGTACATGTAAGTATGTACCTGTAAGTAAGTAAATAAATTATTGTAGGTAGTTACTTGTCATGCAAGTACATTGCTTTTTTTTTAAACCGTGACCTTTTTGCATACCCTTTTTTGCATACCTTTGTTTTCAAAGGTTAACAAATTAAGTGACTAAAACTCTCTATTTTCATAGTGATCTTTTGAATGAATAGCACTTAGTCACTAACCAGTCTATGTCTGGAATATTTGTTGCTGGCTTAGAGTAGCTGGCATTCTTTTCTCTAGCTTTGGATTTCTTTATTGACACTGAATCTTTTGTTCATATAGTATCTAGGTAAAAGTTTTAAAAATAGAGATATAGCCCATACTTCAGCAGCAGTTCGTAGGGGAAATAAAACCAGTGCTATTAAACTACATTACCACAATCTTCAGGAAGTACTGTGTTGAATGTTTGACTGTGAATTTTGGTTTTTATTGAAGTGTTTGGTTTACATAATATTTATTATATGATTTCATGCTTTTTTTAGATGTTCAAGAAGCTATTACCAGAAACCCATTTGCTTCACGTGTTTTGCAGATAAACACCCCTTAGTAAGTATTTAATTAAATGTGCTCAGCTTTAATTCTTACAAACTGAAATTATGGCTTATTTTATTTTAAAAATAGAATTGAAAATACTGACATAAGCCTGTTCATCTGGCTTGCCATATTTTCAAATTTCTATTTATGTAAAAAAAACCTCCAGTAAATATGAACTTTATAGTACTGTAAACAGGCTTTAACAGTTTATACCAGCCTGCCTCATCCTCTGACTTTATTTTCATTCTGGGATCTAAAGACACTTGCCAAGGCCAGGAAGTTCCAACAACTTTTAAGGAACAGTAATTTAGTAGGGCCCACTTGAAGTATCTATAATTCATATGTAATCTGTATTTTGTAATAACATAGGAAAGAGCTAATTATGCATGGCAGTGCATAAAATAATTGTTAATGCAATGAATTCTTACTTTTACATGAAGATATATCATCTTCTATAAGTGACAGGTATTACCTTTCTTCCATAGGGGTTTGTATTTTGTTTCATATATTCTAGACCTTCTCTGTTTGAAACAAAGTATGATACCTGAAATGTAAGGCAATGAATACACAGATGAGCATCTGAAGTACAACATTTGCATTTCAAATGTTCAGTTTATGATGCAGGAATTAGTATGTATAATTCTGTATTATCAGTCTTCTGCTTTACTGTATAGTTATACTGAAGAAAAATGATGGACACATGCCCATATACTTAGAATCATAGAACTGTTTATGTTGAAAAAGATCTCCAAGATCAAGCCCAACCATTAACCCAGCACTGCCCAGTCCACCCTAAGTCATGTCCCTCCGGGCCACATCTACACATCTTTTAAATACCTCCAGGGATGATGACTTCAAACTTCCCTGGGGAGCCTGTTCCTATGCTTGACAACATTTTTCATGAAGAAAATCTTCCTAATATCCAATCTAAACCTTCCCTGACACAATCTGATGCTGTTTCCTCTTGTCCTGTCACTTTTTACTTGGGAGAAGAGACCAACTCCCACCTCACTACAACCTCCTTTCAGGTAGTGTAGAGAGTCATAAGGTCTCCTGAGTCTCCTTTTCTCCAGGCTAAACAACTCCACTCCCTCAGCCACTCGTCATAGGATTTGTGTTCCAGACCCTTCACCACTTTCACTGCCCTTCTCTGGACATGCTCCAGCACCTCAGTGTCCTTCTTGTACTGAGGAGCCCAAAACTGAACACAGGATTTGTGTTCATCAGTGCCAAGTACAGGGGGACAGTCACTGCCCTGGTCCTGCTGCCACACTATTGCTGGTACAGGCCAGGATGCCACTGGCCTTCTTGCCCTCCTGGGCACACTGCTGGCTCATGTTCAGCCACTGTTGGCCAGCACTCCCAGGTCCTTTTCTGCCTGGCTGCTTTCCAGCCTCTCTTCCCCCAGCCTGTAGCGCTGCCTGGTGTTGGTGTGACAAAAGGGCAGGACCCGACACTTGGCCTTGTTGAACTTCATACAATTGGTCTTGGCCCATCAATCCAGCCTGTCCAGATCCCTTGTCAGAGCCTTCCTGCCCTCCAGCAGATCAATACTCCCATCCAACTTGGTGTTGGCTGCAAAGTGACTGAGGGTGCACTTGATCCTCTCATCCAGATCATTGATAAATATATTAAACAGGATTGGCCCCATTACTGAGCCCTGGAGAACACCACTGGTAACCAGCCATCAGCTGTATGTAACTCCAATCACTACCACTGTTTTTTGACCCATCCATTCCCACCACAAGCAGCCAGTTTCTCCAGGAGAATTATGTGGGAAACTGTGCCGAAGGCTTTACTAACATCCAGGTAGACAACATCCACAGCCTTTCCTGCATCCATTAAATGCGTCACCTGGTCATAGAAGACGATCTGATCAATTGAACAGGACCTGTCTTTCTTAAACCCACGCTGGCTGGGCCTGANGCTGTATGTAACTCCAATCACTACCACTGTTTTTTGACCCATCCATTCCCACCACAAGCAGCCAGTTTCTCCAGGAGAATTATGTGGGAAACTGTGCCGAAGGCTTTACTAACATCCAGGTAGACAACATCCACAGCCTTTCCTGCATCCATTAAATGCGTCACCTGGTCATAGAAGACGATCTGATCAATTGAACAGGACCTGTCTTTCTTAAACCCACGCTGGCTGGGCCTGATGCCCTGGCTGTCCTGTACATGCCGTGTCATTGCACTCAAGATGATCTACTTCACATACTTCATACACTTTACTGGATAAACTGTTACCAAAAATATTAGAGAAAATATTCTTTGTTTGTAAGGCTTTTGCAACTTACTAAATATGAGACTAAAACAGCTTGAGAAGTATCCGAGCTCCTAAATTCAAAATGGTTGCCTGGTTTTGGCGTGGGACTGTGAAAAGGCCACAGGGTGCATCATTACCTGTCTTCTTGTGAATCTCAGGAACAGGTGTGACTTAGAACCTCAGCTGCCTCTCTTCTGCCTCCTGTCTTACAGATTTAGTGTTTTATGTATAAGCATACTGTAAATTTTGCATTTTTCAGCAGTTACCTTTATTGAATCTAACTGTTTTACTAATGAATTTTTGAGCTTGCTCTCTGGTCCTTTCTTTGTAGCCTATGCTATGTAATTGAAAAAAAAAAAAGGAAATAAAGCTGTTCCTCTCACCAGTGTGTCTTCCTGGCTTTTTCCTGGCTTTCAGTAGTCACAAGTCTTTCTTGGCTGGCTGGTCTCTGACAAAGCTTTCTCCCACGAATTCTTCATCTACAAAATTTTTGTTTCATGATTAAGATATAAACACTAAATATTACTTTGGCTGTCCAGTCTCTGGAACTGTAAGTTCTCTGATGGACATTAAGACCCTTCTTTCCCTACAAGTATATACTTAAACATTTAAACAGGTGTCCAACTATAGACAAACATTCAGATCTCAGCTACTGGTTTGGAGCTCTTGATGATAAGAGTGAATTTCATACAAGTACCCAGCTGCAGAAAAAGGACAGATAAATAAGATTTCGTCAACTATGCCAGGAGAAACAATGGAATTTTAAATTTTTACTTCACCAAGAGAACAACCTACTCCAGCTCTCCTAGCTTCAGAGCACTCCAGTAAAGTATGGACATTCACTCAGTAATTTCTGTGGAGGATATCGTACTCTGTAATACCAACCTCTAAATCCAGATGAAGGTACACAGTTGTTTATATAATGGAAAACAGATCACATGGTACCATCAAATGATGTTTCTTTAATGTTATACATAATCACATTTCTGTTTATGCACATGTATATTTCATTATTCTCCCTTTTATTACAGAGTATTCAGCAATGTATGCCCTCCCCTTTGGTGAGCCCTACAATGGCCTCACAGCAGTACCAGAGTGCCTCAGCCAGCAATCCATTGCAATTGTACAGGAGACACTGACATTATCTGCTACAGGATCGTGCGGCTATATGTACTTTGTATGCAGTGTGTATACTGTTTGACACTACAAAATTAGCAACAAAATAAAGATGAAAGCAGAAACTCAAATAATGAATATCAATTGACTGGTAAGCATTTTTAGGATAATGAAGTCTCTTTTATTCTGCACTTTTTTGCAAAATTAATTTAAAATAACCTGTCTGAGTTGTTATGCCAGTTCTAGATCAAAGGCCTTTTGTTGGTTAACCATCATGATACCTAAATCTGTGAAGTTAGTTAACTGCTAAGGATTGGTGACTTTTTAACTTCCCCTTTTTGTTCTTCCTCTGCATTTTCAGTACAAAGTAGATAAAGATTCAAAGAATCATAGAATGGCAGAATTGTTTATGTTGGGAAAAAAACCTCTAAGATCATTAAGTCGAACCTGACACTAAACCAACACCCCAAGTGCCGCATGCTTTTTTTTTTTTTTTTTTTCAAAAAAGCTCTAGAACGTATATACAGTGCATAGAATCGGTCAACAAATCTAGGCTGGTAATTAGTTGCAAGAAGCAATAAAGGTAATTAGCTGCAAGAAGCAATGAAAGCAACTTACTAAATCTCTGGATTTGTAACTCCCTATTAGATGCCTGATTTTCTGCTCATGTCTATACAGTAAGAATCATAAGGGGTCTCTGAGGAGTTAAGACCCATACTTCCACTAGAGCTGTGCCTGAACCCCACACAGTGTCATTGCTGGTCTTTCAGAGTATGGAAGCTTTATTTCAGGAGTGCCATAACAGTGCATCCATGGGAACAGGTACCCACAGGAACACCGGTATTCTCTAAATGGAATGCATCTTCCCAAAAGAAGCTATTACATGATTATTTGGCCAAAGTATTTTAAAAACTTTGTTGTTCCCCATCATATCAAGATCATCATGCTATTATCTTTAAAAAGTGCTGCCATTGCTTAGGTGGGAACCAGCCCATAAGAAAAAGAGAAGAGGAAAGCATGTGCCCATTGTAACAATGGACAGTTTATCAGGGATTAGAACTACCTGTTGGTGTGTTGTGTCAGCCAAGACTAAGGTGAGCTACATATGTAGAAAAGAGCAGCCTAAAATTTTACAAAGAATGTTTAGGGATATTTTTCAATATACAATGTTTTTCAATATACCATGTTTTGAAGAATGGAATAATAAATAATAAATAACCTTTCACCTCTAGCTAGGCATTGCAACATCTTTGGAGGAAAAATCTGACAATCTTAAAGGGGCTGACTTCAGTTCTGGAGCCTGTTGAGATAAACTGTGTTTAAACATCAGAATTTCAGAAACTTGGTGTCTTACGATCAGTGTTGTACTAACACTGCTGCCAGAAAAGGGAAAATATAGCTGAAGTCCACATGCCTAAAAAATTCTGATGTGTGTCAGTACTTTCTGGGTCTTAGGGGATCAAATACATGTAGAATTTCCAGCAAAAGACATGAAACAAAGGAACAAAGAGCCTTCTGAGTTGGAAGTCAAAATTGGTTTGCACTGAAATACTGAGCCCTGACATCTCTGTTTGTAAGCAGTACCCTGCGACATTCCAGTATGGCAAGGATTTAATATTTAAATAGCAGGGGAAGGTTTCCCCACAGAGATTAAGAGAGGGGAAAGCAAATAATCTGAATACCAGAGGCCATGGATCAAAAACAGCCCCGCTAGTCAGCAAGCCAGAGCACCAGCTTAACCAGGTTTCTACTCCTGTTAATCGATTTAGGTGGCAAAAGTAAAGCCCATGAGTCAGCTTCCTCAATTACGTGGAGACAGTCTTTCAAAAACAGGTTGCCTGCATTTAAATTTCTAGGAAAAGATTTTCAAATTAGTTTTTTGATTTAGGGTTACAGGCTTCAACTCAAAGATAATAACCTTGTTTCTGAGGTCACTTTGACTCTTTTGACAGTCGTGAAGTACAGTTTTTTGTTTAGGTGACTGAACAGTGTGACTCTCAGGCATCAGGAATGTGCACTGTGAGAGTGGGCCCAGGGGCAGCGGCTGGATTCTGAGCACTTGTGAAAAGCCAACAAGGTCTTTTGTTTCCATTGGTCAATGGTTATTCTTCAGACTGATGTTTCCAGGCTTTTCTACGTATCACACAGAAATTTAAGAAAAAAAAAAATATTAAAAGGCTTGAATTTATTTTCCAAGTATGAAGAAAAGTAACTATAGTAAAATCAACAAGCTTGATTCAAACATGAGCATACAAAATTTTATGTACCTTCATTATTCTGCTTACTGCTTTTGCTGATTTTTTTTAAAGAAATTAATCTATATTGTTTCTGTGAAAAAAATTTAGTATGAAAACCAGGTTAATGTTACAGTTTCCAGTACAAGCATAAATTCAAAACATCTACAAAATTTCTTTAAATGTGTACCTGCATACCTCAGTTTCAAGGTGATTGAACACCTGTGGTTTCAGGTGCAAGCACACCTTGGTACTTTTACAGATTAAAAATAAGCATGTGTCCTCAGTGCACATCCTTTCCCACATGCTGACGTACACTGTAAGCAAAAGCCTAAAGACCAGCCAGTCTCAGGAAGTTGAACATGGTAGCCAGAGCATAAAATTAATTTTTCATTGATAAGATAACACATTCACTTTTTACATAAAGCAAGTGTGTTCTTCTTCTTCTTGGGAAAAAAATTGTTGCTCTAGAGTCAGCTTCCTGCTTAGTCTAATTTGCTCCTTGAGCCACAATACTGAGTAAATTGGCCCATTCATAAATCATGGATTTATAAGGAAAATTTACCAGTGGCATAGTATTTTACTTCAGTGTCCCAGAACACTGTGTTATTAAACACTGTACAAATTGAAGGCCTGTAAGCAAGCAGTCAGGCTCCCGGGTCAAATAAAGGCAAGATTTCAGCATGAGATGGCAGCTCCACAGCTCTTCTGTGGTACTGTGGGGTGTGTGATGACACACGCATTACAGCTTAACTCGGGAAAAGTTACAATAGTGGTGTACACATGGCATTATCTTCTGCCCATCAGCTCATGCAGGGCAGTAGGCAGGGAGAATGTCCCAAATGGGTTGCAGAGCAGAGTCCAATTTGGCCCCATCAGAGGTTTGCAGGGTGTGAAAGTGCCCCTGCCAAAGTCCACCTTCTGCTCCGTCGCCCATGCAGCAGCCTCCAATGCCAGGAAGAGTATTATCTACTTTACATCTGGGAGGGCATCACAGCCAATAGCCACCATCCACTCCAGCACCTGCAGCTAGGTTTTACCATGGCAGGAGCCAACGCGCCCGAGGCCTGCTGCTGGCACTGGAGGCAGTGGTGACAGGCATAATGGTGCTGCGAATGTGAGGGATAGATGCAGCTGCAGACATGTGGTACTATGACAAATCCTCAGTGCTGGCAGGGACAGGCAGGGAGACAGAGACAGGCTGAGCTGCAGCTGGAGCTGGCACAGCAGCCTGGGTGCTCTCAACAAGACTCTGATTCTCCATTCTGTTCTGGAGCTTTCTGCCAGTCGGGGTCATCAGGCAACAGGGTCCTTGCCTATGCTCATTGGTAAGGTCTTGGTGGTAGCAACAGCAGCAGTGGTAATGGGAGGGAAGAGGGGGACTGGGAGAAGTCAGAGACATTCCTTCTCCAGCCTCTGCTCCTGGCCAATTTACTTTCATGGGGAAAAAGTACTTCTGTAGCTATAGTATTCACAGACTAACAGAACTGCAGCCTTGTGAAGGGCTGAAGGCTTTCACAGAACCACTACTGACACCTGTAACTGATGCTTCAAGCATTTTAAATACTATGTTTTGCAGCCAAAACAGGCACAAGCAAATCTTATTGACAGTGTTTGGAGACAGCCAAAGTGTGTGTAGAACTGCAGCAGTGAATACTATTGTGCTATACAGCCACAAGCTGATAGGACTGAGGGTGCTTCAAAACATTTGAGACAAAAAGGTACTCTCAAAATATATGTTTGCCTGTATTAGGCCAGTGTATAGTACACAAGTCTTGAGTTGCATGGCAGCAGCTGCAGTAAAGCCTCTGCTGGGAGAAGAATCTGACTGATACTGTCAAATTCTGTATGAAAAAAATGGCAATGACAATGCACATTACGAAAGAAACTAAAGATGACTCCACAGTGGTTTTGGAATTGTATTTCAAATTGTAGCTGCAGGATTCCTTCAACATTGAATATAAATCCCAAGTCAGCAACAATGGTGGCAATGATCCAGGCAACAGAAGTTGCTGTGGGTGACACAAATCTACATATAAAGTCTCTATTATTGTATATATTCATTTTGTTCTTGTTTTGAGAAGGAAGCAATTGTTCAACAGTTTTATTTAATTTGTATCCAATAGTTTGTGCTCTTTCTGAGAAAAAGAAAAAAAAGAAGAAAAGAAAAACAGAAAGGAAAAAGGAAAAAAAAAGGAAAGAAAAAAGAAGGGGAGGGAGAGGAAGGGGCAGGATAAAAAGGAAAAGAAAAAAAAATCATTTTCCTATGCCTTTTATCCAATTTTCAGCAATATCTGTTCATATTAATCTTCCTACCTGGGCCATGATGAGAATCTAAAAGATGCTGAATTTATTCAAGGTTGTGCCATCCTACAGTTAGGCAAAAATTCCAGTAGAATGGACCATTGTCTGTTATTTGATGATCATTGTAGAGCTGTGACACTAAGAATATGAATGAAAACATGTATTTCTAAATAAGGAAATGCTCCTGAAATAATTCATATTCAGAGTTTTCATCAAAGACATATAATCACTGAACTTCAAATATTTCTGATTGTTTTAAAAGTCTGAATTTTCACTTGAAGATAAGGTTTTGAGACTAGCATAATCTGATTGGTCAAAAGCTATGTGAAAAGTTTAGTTTCAGGTACACTTAAGTATTTGGTAATTTCTTGCCTGTGGAAATTATCTCCCCTTCTGATTTCTCAGTTTGGCCATCTAGTAAAAAGCAAAACTTGCACAATATGTTTTAAGAGGTTGGAATGCTGTTCTCAGCTGTAGGCAAAGGTTTTGGCACTGGGGAACATGGCTCTCAGAGGTCATATGATTGGTGTGCTGGAGTTATTTTCTCTTGGTTATTCACATTGCAGCTCTGACTTCTGTGTTGTCCAGTCAGCCCATGCCCATGGTCTCCCTTTGGAGAACAGAGCTATGTGGTGCTGTTTTGCACAGCTGCTGAGGCAGTACCAACAGGCATTCTCAGCAACTGAGAGCAGCACAGGGAGAGTTCAGCTAGTGGGGATATGGCAGGAAGGACGAGTATTTACAGAGACCTTTCATGATATTGCTCTGAGCAGCCTTCAGAACTAGAGAGATGGAGCACAGGGTGGTAAGGGCAAACCAATTTCCCCTCCTGTAGAGTGAGTCCTACCAAAGACAAAAGGTGATTTGGCTGAAAGGTTGTGCATTTAGGTTAAGTTTCTAATGACTTACATTTGGTGGAGATGATAAGTGAGTTTGGGATTTCCTAGACAGCTCCTAAGCCAGTAATAAATATAGTAAGTCTTTCCGCATTTTCTCAGATTGTTAGAAAGCTGGATGAAAATGTGAAAGCAATTATGCCCGTCAGAGTTCTTGAAATCACTGCACTATCTGCACCCTGTGACTGTCCTTCTCTCTGACTGAGATCCTCAGAGGGGATTTTTCTTTTTTTCTAAAGCAGAATGTGCTGTGAGGTCTCATGGGGAGGCAGAGGCCTCACACATATGATGCATCTTCACAGGCAGAGCTAAACCTTTAATTTCAATGACCTTCTTACATATATGCGTGTTTGTTTCCTAGAGGGATGGAGATATATACAGTATACATAAACAAATTCTTAATCCTTAGTAATGAGCACTGCTTCTGACAGTGCTTTTTTCTTTTGTTTCTAGATTCCAGGATGTGGCACACTATAATGCGTGCTCCTGTGTCATTGCTACAAAAATACCCTGCTGCAAGCGGGGGTGATTTGTCTTCATTCAAGAGGGGGTTGTAGACCAAATATGGCCCAAGCCTGTTTGATAGTTCTCTCGTAAATGAAATGATGACAATCCTCTTGTGACTAGGAAACATTCCAGAGCCAGGGTGTAGGGTTACACAATGGTACAGTGTCTTGCCCCTGATTTATAATTTGAGAAGCAGATTGCATTCAGACAGAATGTGAGTTGAACAATGAGGTTTCTAGTCCTGATCTCATTAACAGAGATTTATACCAAGAGGCTATTGTATCTTGTTCTTTTGGTTTGCCATGCCAGCAAACATTCATAAACTTATTTAAAAAAGAAAGCTTCAGTCACACACTTAGGTCAGGAAGTTCTCAGGAAAATAGCTAGTCAAATACAGCACAATCTCAATCTCCACTTAACTAATGGTTATGTTTCTGGCCTTAATAAGTCTCAGAATGATTAGTGGATCAAACATCACATTCAAGCTTATTACATGTAAAGATTTGTGGAGACATAGCTTAAAAATGCCTTTTCACATATTTATGTTTCTTCATGGTTGAGTCACTCTAAGAGAACTTATTATTTGCAAATCATACATAATCACCAAAAGAATGTTCTTCCAGTGCAGAAGAACCATTAGAAGGTGGAACAACAATAACATCCTGAAAGCTACTTTCCCTCCTGCTGCCACATAGCCTCTGTGCTAACTGAAAGGTTATAAAGACATGGCCTGGAACCTGCTCTTCATTGACAGCCAAGTGGTCATTGCACATCCGGAAAAGGATGCACAGCACATTAATTAATATTTCAATAATGCTGCCAGGCAATTTCAACTGACCACGAGTAAGAACAAAATGGAGGTTCTTTTCCAGACTCACCACACTAGAAAATAGAGTGGCCCATCCGTGTGTGCTGACAACATAGCTCTGAAGCCTGCAAACCAATTCTGCTACTGCAGCAGAAGGCTGTCTCAGAGTGTCACAGCAAGAGATGAAGTCACACAGAGTGCAGCAAAATCCAGCATGGCTCTTAGGAGATTGAAGGACAGCATATCTGGAGTACAGGAGGCATCTGGCTTCAAAGTGAGTGCCACACAGCTGTCATCACCATTTTCTCAAACTCCTGTGAAACATGGACAGCTTATCATTATCAAGGCATGTGACTTCCCAATTTCACCTGCACTGACTACTGTGTTGTTGCTGATATAAATAAACACACAGTGCAATTAGCCTGTTATTCACAGTCCTGTCAAATATTGAGTGCTATAGTAATACTCCTGTGAGCTGTGTTCTCCCAGGCAGCTGATGCACATGTCAGTGAGGGGCCACTCAAACCCAAATTTGATGGCCAGTTACTACATGTTAAATGCCTGAGAGAGTAAGTGAGAAGACAGGGCAGCAGAAACATCAGGCAAACCTTCAGAGGGCAGCCAGCTCCACATCACAGAAAACTGCTCCTAAATAGCACCTCGTGTTGCAAAGAACTTGGCTGGGCCAGATCGCATGTAGAAAGTGAAGCAGCGTGCAGTACAGGGCATGGAGGAAAGTGGGTGTTTTAAAGATGGACAGCAACGTCTTTGGTAGGTTCAAATTATACTGTGACAATAGGACACATTTCTCCCCAGTAAAGGCACAACATCTGAGTCTCTGCATGTTGAGTGAACAGCAATGACCATCCTTAAATCCTGTGGCAGAACTGTAGCTAGACCTTCCATTTGGTCTCCTCTGCCTGAACTCCTAATAGAGTTTAAAACAAATCATACAGCATACTCTCAGGTCCTGGCCTCAATGTTACAGAAGAGCTGAACTGAATTTTTTACCTTTATTTTTAAAACACATTTTGAAATGTGTTCAGGTTACCTCAGCTTCATATCAGGCTGGTGAGCCTGGGGAAATTGGAACATGTTGCTCACTTCTTCTGTGCCCTTCATTGTTTTGCAAGCTTTTTCCGGAGTTCAGACTGTGCTGCAATAACAGCTTGTCTATCTTGCTAATGACTTGTCACTGAATGCCAGACAACCCAAATATGGAATAATTAGGATAGGAATGAATGACACTTTCTAGGCAATATGTGAATGATAAGCTTTAACTAACTTTGGCAGTCTTCTGCTTAATCCATACCTTTTTTCCCTTTGGCTGAATATTTGGTGTTAAATGACAGAAAAATTTGAACTTTTACTTCTTTTTTTCCCCCAAATGTATTAACTATTCTTTATCTCCCACAATAGTCACGCTTCCCATAAATCTTATTTTCCTTCAAGGAAATTCTCCTTTACAAGTTTCCTATCCAAGTGCAACTGATTTCTAGAATTTTAGGCTTCCTTTATTATGCAGAACTGGAAGACATAGTCCAGACAGTTTGTTCAACTCCAGTTGCTAAGGCTCTGTCAAAAGGCAATGATCTGCCAAGTCAGTGCTTAAAGTAATCAAGCCTATGTTAAATCTTTGCAACAACAACAAAAAAATTTCAGTTTCTTTTTTTTTTTACCTTCTTGCTCTCATTGTCATTCACACCTTTCCACTGCAGCACTTGCAGCAGGATCACCCAGCTTCCTCTCTGAAAACTGCCTTTTCCATGTTTGCGTGGACGTAGCCCCAGCGTGCAAAAAGCAGGGCTGAGGTCATGCAAGAGGAGGTTATGTTAAAGATTCTAGCCTCAGCTTTGAAATCAAGCTCCACAATGTGTCTTTTTAAATCATATTTTGTATTGACACAATCAATATGAAAAGAGCCATGTTATTAGATCCCCACAGTTTGATTTTGAAAAAGGTATACTTGAATGAAAGGGTCCTACTGGTAAGCACAAATCAATATGGCAAACTCACTGTCTGAAGGGCTACTTTGGCCATTAGACCCCTACACAGCAGGCCACCACGTAATCCACTCCTTATCTTGCTTTTAAATGTATGTTCCATGTTACCTGCATTTGTTACAAGTACTTTGAGAGTACCTCATTTTTCAGAGCACATATACTCAGGAAGAGGTAGATTTGGGCTCTCAAATGTCTTAGACCTACAACTGATGCCCAGGCAGTCTGTTAAACTGAGGTAGGAGCATTTCTGTGCATGAGCGGAAAGCAAAATTTGAGTAGGGATTAGGTACTGGGCCTGTGCCATTGAATTCTTTATCCACTTAGATACATACTGGCTTCTAGTCATTCTAACATATATATCTAATATATGCCAATAGTCACAGCAATTGTGCTTTCTCATTATCTCTATTAATTAGGACCAAGAAAAGGAATATAAAAGACTTCTCCAATCTTATTTAGGTTACATCCTACTCTAATAAATGAACAGCTGTCTCCTGAGTCTGTCTCCTGTCTTTGCAATGGTCCAACCACATGGTCCAATCTCAGTGCCATTGAACACCTGTTAGGCCCCTTGCTCACAAGTTCTGATAGTACGTGTTAAAATCAAGGGGTCATTAAGATTGAAAAAGATCCTTAAGATTACAAAGTCAAACCATGGCCCAATATTGGGCCACTTCAGGAGTCACAGACCTCATCTGTCCATCCTCCCCATCTCTGGAGATTTGCATCCCCATGGCTCAGCTCCACATCACAGCCCAGAAGATGTTAATGAACACCTGAGGCGGGGACCTGGGATAGCTCAGGGCTTTGACTCACCAACCTTCTCATGGACAGCACTGGAAGTAAAACGAAAGTGTTTTCCGGGCTGTCTTCAAGTGCTGTTAGATAGGAGGCATTCAAAGAAGGAGAAATTGGATAAAAAATATATACTTGCAAAAGAGAGACCCCCTATGTTCTCAATAGCCACCCACCTTCTCTTGCCAGGGATCTGGTAGATGTTTTATACTCCTCTGGCCATGACAGGAAAGGAAAGGAAATGGCACTATAATAAACACTGTACATTGGACCATTTCCAACAAGGAAACTGCCTCGCACTGCATATCAAGACAGTGGCTACACAGACACGTAAATGGTGGCTACATAGAGTAGTATCTCTACAATTTCTGATTGCAGCTAAAATAAGCTTGTTTTCTTCGCATTTTAGACTTTTTTTAAAATTTTTTTCCATCCAATATTATCATTAAATCCATTGCCAGATCAAAACCTATGGGTTGCTGGGCCAGAGGCAGAGACTACAGGATCCAAGTTTTGGCAGGCAGGGAAGGAGAAGAGGAAGAGAGGAGGAGTTTGAAACTGAGCTTAACTATGGCAGTACCATTCCCAGGAGACCCTGCAGCAAGGTGCAAAGCTTGCCAAAACCCATTTGAGTATACATGATAAATTCAACTGCAAGATCTATTGAACTGTCTCCAGAATAGCTGTGGTCTAAATGTATTACTTTATGTAGTGTCCAATTCAACTGTCCTCTGTGCATACTAGTGGAAGAGAGTATATTGCCCCTAGATTTGTGTTACTTTTTATCAGCATTTGTAGCAGACTCAGTCCCATCTCTTCTCTCACCTGAGAATGCTACGGTGTACATGTTGTTTGAGAGATTCTGTACAAATGTCATAGAATCATAAAATGGTTTCGATTGGAAGGGACCTTAAAGAGCACCTAGCTCCAAACCCCCTGTCATGGTTTGAGACCAGGTTACTCAGAGCCCCATCCAGACTCACCTTGAACACTTTCAGGGTGGGGAATCCAAAACCTCTCTGGACAACCTGTGCAAGTGCCTCACCACCCTCACAGTAATGACTTTTTCTAATGTCTAATCTAAACCTTACCATTCTTCATCTTAAAGCCATTCCCTTTTGTCTTATGGCTGCCTATGGCTGCATATCCGTGTGAAGAGTCCCTCTCCAACCTTCTTGTAAACCTTCTTGTAAAAAAAATGCCACAGTTTTGCATTACAGCAACCCAAATTATGAGATCATTAGAACAAACTAACTGAATAATATACAGAAAACTGTGCTGAAGTTGTTTTGAGAGTGGCTCATCTCCATTCTTCATCGAATATTAAAAAAAACCCAAAACTTTAAGACCAGTTCTAAATTGCTGTGCATCTGCCATTAATAGAGGAACAGAGATCCCACACAAAGACAAATCTTTGCTTTTGACTCAACACCAGCACATCAGGACAAAAGTCAGTACCATCTTTCTGCAGAACAACTCAAGGATCTATTTTTGGAGTATTTCAGAGTAACTGGGCTCAGTTACTCCAAGAGCAGTAAATACTAAGATTCTTTCATCTCTCTTTGCAAGTGACCCTTTGGCCCATAGGATTTACACAAACAAGCAGCTCCAGGAAAGCACATTTCAAGTTTCCTATTGGTCATACTAAAGACTTTGAAATGAAACTATATACAGGACAAAATCTCTTGGTTTAAAGTTTAGATGAAGGAGATTATTGTGAGACACTATATCCAAATGGCCATTTGTGTAGGTATGATTATATTCTAGCACAGATCAGGTGTAATAGATCAGATACCACATGGGGAGTCAGATGGCCCTAGTAACTCAGCATGCTGATAGCTCAGAATCTGTTACTCACAGGTTTTTTAAATATTGGGAGTGTGCACCACGAGGAGTGGAGCATCATAAAAGCTGTTTTTCAATATTCTTATTATATAAAAATATGTAATAACTATTATATTGTATCTATACTATATTCTATACATCTACTTTTATATGTTACTAATAACATCATTACATACTTATTTTTATATTGGTGTATTCTGTAAGATGGGGAGTCAAGAAAAAGCTTGAGTTTTGTGGATTACTGCATGAAGTTAGGAATACAGAAAACATAGGAGGAGATTACTTTTCTTCTGACTGTAAAAGCAAGATGATTCTGAAAAGTGGCACTAGTCTGCAAAATAATTTGACTTTTGTGCTATTGATAAAAATCAAAAATCAAAACAAATACAATGCCATGAAAACCTCACCAGAAGTGCTTTTTTATTCTTTTCTTCATTTTGAAAGGAGAGAAGTTGAAATAAAGTATTCAATAAAGTTATTGAAAAATATAAGGTATTCAATATCCTGAGATGAATAAATTTTTGTACGTTATAATAGTCCAAATCAGCTTCAGAAGCTTTAGTGGTCCCTGAAGGGATAGCGCTCAAACTCCCTGTTCATTTTAATAGAAATGATGTGTCCCCGGGTTTTTTTGAAAGATTTTAAAATCTCAGATATGATTTATGAACCAAGTACAAAAGCATCTGAGCAGCACCCAAAAAGAACAAGAACAATCCAATGGAAATGCCTAGTTCAGTTCCTGAATAGCAAAGTGTAAATCCTTTACAGAAGTCATGCAGAAAAGACTTTAAAAAATAACACAACTTTTAAAATCACATAGATTTGCTCAGTTTGCCTGGATTAAAATTCTCATTCAGTGGTACGTAGCTGTCAGCCACATTACCCTTCCCCCAGGAGCTGACTACAAACACACAACTTTGTGGCACAGTGCTTACAGCCCTGAACAGTCCTATCAATTTAGCTTGGCCCTGCATGCAACATCTGGCCCATAATTAATACAGCATTTTAAAATCCTTCTGGTACTTTTAAATGCAAGATATATTAAACCAAATAAGTCTAAAAGTGATTTTTCTTTTTTCTTCTGGAGAAGAGAAAAACTGAAGTTAGAGAAGATGGACTTACGTATTTTTGAAAGCCAGAGTACTACATTTGACAGCTCCTCCTTAATAAGACAGTACTCATGCATTAGCGTGTGGCGTATCAGATGGCCCTTTTGTGCTTATTCATTTCCTATAAAGAACATAACTACTGTGGCTGCTCATGTTTCCTTTGGCAGCTGAGTACATTTTAACATGCCATAAATCTGCAGCTCTAGTACAGTCCAAGTCCCACCAGATCCACAGCCACTGTGTTTGTCATGCACTGAGGAGAGCCCCCAGGGTGCCCCCTTCCCAGGCCACCTTGTGTCACCTACATCCCACTGTAGTCTGTGCACCTTCCCTTCATCCCAGGGGGACTGCATGTGAGCAAAAGTTATGCTTTGGTAGACTCTTGCTGCTGTGTATGGATTTATTCAGAAAGTTTGAGGTAAATGTTAAAAATAATTGCATAGCACCATTGTAGACTGAGGAATTAGAAGCCATATATGTCTCCTGTAAATGTGCAGAAATTATGTGTGAGATGATTGCCATGTGATTCCTTTATAACAACTGTAGAGAAACATACATTTTTAAAGTACGTTTCACCTGTTCCTATAGAGCTAAAACAGGTCAGATTAGTCAGTTCCTAAAAGTACTTATTTCTTTCTAGTGACTTGAAAGAGAGGTTTCAGATGAGCTCAGACATAAACACTGTGTAGAAATTAGATGACGTGCAACGCCATTGTAGGCAGGCCCAGGAGAAGTCTACTGACTTCTTTGCTTCCTCTCTTGTCATATTGTTCTGTGTTTTGAAAAACTAGATCTCAAGCTGAGATGACCAAAAATAGCTACAAAAGGATGTATAACATGCAGATGTGATGATCACCCGTGCATATGCACCTCTGGCATATATTAGTAAAACTGGTCATGCTCCTGAACATCATTCACTTGCAGCTAATTCTCCTCTGTCCAAGTAAATGAAGTGTTGGGATTCCACAACTAAGTGAAAAAAATGTGTTTCCAAATCTAAAATGAGGAAATTTGAAATCTCTGCATCCTAATTCCTAATGTGTCCGGTGCAACTGGCACACTGGGTATTCAGAAACTAAGCTAGCTCTGCATAGATCAGTTTGGCTACATCTCTGTCAGTAAATAAAATGAGCCAGAGCCAATTCTCTGGCCGCCAAAGCAAGTGGCACACTGCAGCTTGGAACCACACATCTAAACTCTTCTTTCACCTAGAGTAGGTGGCTCTGTTCGTGTTGCATTTGATAAGAGTCCCAGGACTGTGTGGTCCCGGACAGCTCAGGGCCTGGACATTGTCTGGGAAATCACAACCTGGAACATGCCCTACCATGCCAGGGACTGTGCCACCAGATAAATTGTACAGACCATTAACAAGTCAGTGCCTAAACACACCCCCTCTAATACCACGTTTCCATGTAGTTACAGAGGTAGTTTGAATCTAGTAAAAGACATAGGCTCAAATGAGACATACTCTTCTGTGAATGTGGGTTAGGGTTTTGTCTCTGTGCCTGAGACATGGTTTAACTTCAACAAAGATAATCTGGCCATCAATATGGGACAATTAGCTGTATTTTCAATATCATATCATGCTGTGAGCATATCAAGGGAAATTAATATATTGCAGTAGCATGTTCAATATTTAACAGGAGTGGGATTTTGATATTACACCTTTCTAGTCTCTGGATGCAACCTTTCGAGGCAGAATTTTCAATTTTACCTAAATACTTTTTCCAATCCAATCTAACCAATTGCATGACAAAGGTTTGGGTTACTCTAGATGGAAGATTTAACCTACAGGGAAAATGTAATGTCAAATTTAGTAAACACAAAGTATGTCTCTACTGTCTTGTTGGTGTCTGCTGGAATTTTGTGCTTAAGTGTTATCTCCTGATTGTCCATGCTACTTCAGTGTTAGTTCACCCTCAAGCTTCATTCTGGAGCAAACTCAGTTGTTTATGGGCTGGGAAGAACTAGGCAGAGAGTAGGAGATAGTATGTGTCAGTGTCCCACCCCCACACTGCATGAAGATACAGTACAAGTGTGACTCATGTGGGGCTTGGCTTCTCCCAGACTAACCAGTATTTCAGATAGCCTCACATCCTAAGCCACCCTTGGTGTTACACAACAAAAAAACATATCTGGCAGCCTGCAAAGCAGCTTTCCAACAGCAGCCCAGGGCAACATCTTAAAAGGACCATATCCAAATCAAGGGTTCCATTGTTGGGAAGATTTCTTAGCAGCAATCTAAAATTATAGTGAGTACCATCGCACAATCTGGTTTTATACAAACAAGACCAGCGCTAGTTATATTTCATAAATCTATCTGTATATCTATGTATATGCATATGAATTTTGTCTCCCATATGCATGTGTGTTTCTACATACATGCAGGAGGGGTAAGCAACCCTTGAGTACAGGCAGGCACAGCTGCCTAGGCTATACCAAGGTACATGTGATCCTTGCTTTCAGCAGAAATCTTTGTGATCCATGATTGCTGTGACCATGATCTCAAGAGGCAGGTCTCTGCTTTGCTTCTTCAGACATGAATATTACTGAGAGTCCTAGGGAGGAGCCCTCTTCCTAGGCTGTGACACATACCCCTATAGACTCACACATCTAATGGATGCATTGTCACCAGTGCTATGGTTGCTTGTTTTTAATTTTCATAGCAACTGGATATTTTTTTCTTTAGGGAGTATCTATCTATACTGCTAAACCAAAGAGGACCAGGCAAGGAGCTCAGGCATTCACACTTACTGTCACACTGCTTAATTCTTAGTGATCTCCTTGACTCTGTTTTGCAGCACTTCAGCTGTCGCTGAGAGAAGTCAGTTGTAGAGAGAGTTGACCCTGTGGAGTGTGGACACAAGCCAGTCGGTGCTATTCAGCCTCAAGGCTTGAATCAACTCAGCAGTATAAACACAGCCAAACAGTCTGTATGTTCAATGAGATGAAAAGGAGCAAACAATTCTGATTCCATTTAATGCCAATTTACGGCTCTTAACATTGCCTTTCCCACAAATCAAGCAGTTGTATTGTCTAGCTGAGGGCTTTTGTCCGACGACAGGATGAGAGTCTGAGAAATCTGTCTGTTCTGATAATGTTGCAGGGAGTGTTCACGTTTACTATCAAGGCTTCACTAGGACATAGTCAACATGTGGATTTTGCTAAAATAAATGTCTGGAATAAAGGAAGACACTCAAAATAAACATGATCCTAGGAAGGGCATTCAATTTATTTTTTCCGTGATGGGAAGAGGTACAGCTTGCCAGCCTTTTAAGTTGGTTGATGGCTGAATAATGAATGGAGATAAGGTAACTCTGTTTTCAGTTTCCTTAGCGAACTTGATGCCAATGAATTTGAAGTTTTTCTGTTAACATCTGAATACTTCCGTGCAAGGGCCACCTTATCTATTTAACATGACCTAAAATGGTTCCAATGTAATCAATTTGTTTTTACAGAACCATAAAATAATTTGGGTTGCAAATGACCTTTACAGGTCATTGTGTTGGTTTGGGCTGGGATAGAGTTAATTTCTTCATAGTAGTTCATACAGGGCTATGTTTTGGATTTATGCTGAAGAGAGCTGAAAAAATATAGAGATGTTTTCATACTGGTGAGCAGGCCTTACACAGTCAAGGCCTTTTCTGCTCCTCACCCCACTCCAACAGTGAGGAGGCCTGGGGTGCACAATGAGTTGGGAGGAGACACAGAACAGGTGGCCCCAACTGACCAAAGGGATAGTCCATACCAAATGGCATCATGCTCAGTATGTAAAGTGAGGGTAAGAAGACAGAAGGGAGGGATGTTTAGTGATGGCATTTGTCATCCCAAGTAACTGTTAACATGATGGAGCCCTACTCTCCTGGAGAAGACTGACCACCTGCCTGTCCATAGGAAGCGGTGAATGAATTCCTTGTTTTGCTTTTCTTGCATATGTTGCTTTTGCTTTTCTTATTAAAATGTCTTTATCTCAAGCCTATGAGTTTCTCAGTTGCACTCTTCTGATTTTCTCCCCATCCCACCAGAAGGGAATGAGCTGTGTGGTGCTCTGATCATTTTTGTGACCATTTCCTGAACCCACTCCAACAGGTCCCTGTTTTTCTGTGCTGAGGACCCCTCAGCTGGATGCAGCACTCCAAGTGGAGTCTCATGGGAGCAAAGTAGAGGGGCAGAATCACTTCCCTCAACCTGCTGGACATGCCATTTTTGATGCAGGCCTGCACATAATTGAGTTTCTGGGCTGTGAGTACACATTGCCAGCTCATTGCATTTGGCTTTGTTGAACTTCATGACGTTCATATAGGCCCACTTTCTTCACCTTGTTGAGGTCCCTCTGGACAGCATCCCATCCCTCAGGCATGCCAACCACACTACTCAGCTTGGTATCATCTGCAAAATTGCTGAGGATGTACCTGATCCCTCCGTCTATGTCACTGTTTCCCAGCAGGACAAGGGCCCAGGAGCATGATGCTCCTGTAGCTGGAGCAAGAAGGCTTCATCAATCGGCTTCCCTTGATTATTCAGCCTGCAGTAGAGACCAACCACAAGATTCCCTTTGTTGTCTAAATCTCTGATTCTTAGCCACAGGCTTTCAACCTGTTCTTGGCTATTCTTCAGAGAGATCTTTTCACACTCTATCACACACACCAGTCTTGGTGTAGAGGGCAACCCCTTTCCCCTCCTTCCTTGCCTGTTTCTCCCTAACAGCCTGCAGACATCAATAGCCACACTCCAACCATGGTGTACAACCCACAGTTTTCAGTAATGGCAACAGTAATAGCACCTTACAGCCAGATTATTTGCAAGAATTATGGTTCACAGGATATTTGGCATCCTAGATCTAATGTATGACAAATAAAAATATACAAATATATCATTAGGAAAAATTGCTTCCTAGAAGCCCTTATTTATTCCTTGAATACTCTGTTGTTCCCTTAATAAGTCTCAATGTGTTCTAAATCTAACTTTTACAAGTATTTTCTGTAAAATTTTGTAGTAATATTGTAAACCCAGTTATCCAGAGAGAGTGATGTTTGCATCTCGAGATATTCATATATGAATAAGATGTATGACTCCAGTCTTTCTACTGTTGAGACAAAAAGCAAACCTGCTTTTTTTTTTTTTCTACTGTAGTAGAAGTAGCATCTGAAACATTTTCAGGGACCTAAAATGGAGAAGACAAATAGCTAGGAAGGAAAGAAAAAGGAAAAAAATAACCTCAAAAAACCCCAAATACAACCAAGATAAATAAAAATACAACAAACCTAATACAATAAACCAATACAACAAACCTAAATAAAAACCCCACAGTAGCAAAGTGTGTTTATGAATTAACTTAAATTTACCTCTAAATAAAACAAAATAAACACACAAACAAACACAAAACCTATAGCAAATTCTAGGTTTATCAGGCTTTAGAAATTCTGTGAAAAGTATTTTTGAAAAATTTTTGTATTTCTTTGTGCTTATGAATTAAGGAAATGCTTACAAGCTCTCTAGAAAATGAAATAGTCCTTTCTGAAATTTATGGAGACCTCTAGATAGAATTGTAAAGCATCAGATTGTGTACAATTCTGAGTGCATTTAAAAGATGAGTCTGTGAGCTCTGAAGGAATTCATGGGTTTGTTGAGAGGGCCTTAAACTTTCCCTACTTGTGTCTTGGATATAGGCTTAAAAACCATTTACACCTCTCCTTCAGATTACAAACTCTTTTATTGTATGCACGTGTCTGGCACAATTAGTCTATATTTTGGCAAGGATCTCTTGGTCTATTGTTACATAAATAATTTCTCTAAATGTTAGTGCTCTAAATGTTCTCTAAATGTCCCTTATCCACTTTTTTTTCCCCTAAGAGGGTCTTAATACCCAAACATTTACCACTCTAGTCTAAATATTCCTCAGCTGAACTACAACATGAGTAGGAAGAGAACTGTAGCATTAGAGAAAATGGCAGTGATCCCATTGTTCCCTCTGTGAGCCAGATCGGACACTGTAGATTATGAATCCTTCAGAAAAAAAGCTCACATCCTTGTGCCAGGACTTCTGATTATGAAGTTTGTAAGTTGAAAACTTTAGCAAATCACTTCTTAGCTCAAGCTCTAGCAAGGGAATTTTAATTTAAACATTGAAATACATTAAGTATTAAAATCAAAAGCAAAATGTTGCCATTTCTCTTTCAGACTCATTGCTAAGGAATAAAAGCAGATTATTCATTCTTCATCATGTCAGTTGAACAGAAAGGATAAATCAGTCTCTTTTGCAGGAGATAGAATAGACTGGTTTCCATTCATTTTTATAGTTTGTAGCTCACTTTGGCTTCTTGTTATTCCAAGTAAAAGGTATATATTCCTGGAAATAATTTAAGAAAGCACTTACGTATCATTTTAGTCAAATGAAGCTGTGCAGAATAATAAATGAGTGAGACTCTTAACTGGCCTGTATCTCAGAATGAGTTTGTCATTTCCTCATCAGGACAGTATTGCTTTAGTGACTGAGCCATACACACTCATTTGGAAAGCTAGGAGGAAGCTCTTCTGTTTCATAATGATTCTTTCAGAATGGACTCAAAGGGAAGCTGTGATTGATGCTGATGTTCTAACTACACAGCATGATTTGCAAGACCCGAGGACTAAAAGGAGATGCAAACACCTTGTGGAGAAGACAATATAAGGACAGATTCCAGAAGAATTTTTTGCACTGTCAAGAATACTATCTTGCTTTACTTGCCGTAGATTGGTAGCAGTGTTTTTGTTCACTTTGCAGGTGCAAATTCTCACCAGATAAATTACAGAAGCAAACTAGTGTACATACCCTCTTCTGGCATCTGTAGAAAAAGTGATGAGCTCTCTGATTTGGTTTCCTACTGGAGGACATACACAAGATTCAGGCCGCACATTCCATGCCCATAAACAAGAGCTCCACACTCTCCTTCCAGGCTTGGTCCTTCATCTGGGGAGAGGAATTGCTTCCTTCAACATGGATTCTGAGGCATACTACTGTCAGGAGATCACTATTTAGCACTATATAGCAAACCACACAGAAGGTTAGAATAAAAAACAGAGAAGAAAATCACCAGCAGATCCAGGAGGAGGAGTTTGCAAAGATAATGTAGCAATCACATTTTCTGATATATTATTTTATTCTGTTGTGTAACTGAAAGTTTTGAAGAAGCAGGTTTTCATTAGATAATCTCAATTTGTATGAATCAAAACCAAATTCTCCAAAACTCATGAAGAATTATGAATAAAAGCCCTCCTAGTTTCCTGTCACCAAAAAAACCCCACTGCCAGGTAGAATAATCAGAAGCTTATTCTTCCCTGGTCTGTGAATTCAAGATAGATCTATTGTGCAGATGGATCTGGATTCCTAAATTCTATATTGTTATTCTTAGAGCCTAAAATGTCTAATCGCAATGAGAGCTTCACCCTGGCACTGAGGGAGAAGCCTGGACACTTGGTGACCTCCATCATAAGCTGTGGAACCAAAGTTTTAGATTTTCAGCTCTGCCCTGGGGAACTCTGTTGGGTTTTCTTGACTACTGGAAACTCTGTAAACTTCTGCAACACTTGCAAAAAGCCACACATTCACCAATGGGTTTGAATTATTCACATAATTCCTGGAACTTAAACCAAAAAGGTTACTTATTTCCTGTCTCTTCTGTAGTAAATGTAAAAATGTCAAGGTTTTGCTCAAATTGAGCAACAGTTTTGTTTTGACACCACCAGTGTTTCCTAAATTGACTCTATATTTGACTTCAGGCTGTGTTGCTTTAATACACCCAAAACAGATATCCTTGAAAGGCTACCCTCACTCTTCAATTAGGCCTGATTGCTATAGTCTGTCTCTTAGACTGAGTAAAATAACAAGAACCTTTTGCTTCTGACATTTACATGGGTGCCATTCTGCTCCCATATACTTATTATCCCTAGGTCCCTAGACAAGCTTATGTATCCTAGAATTGAATTTGTAGAGGTGAACTAGGACAGTCATAGTGCCTGGTGCTTAGCAAAGAACCCATTATCACCAGCTCTCTGACAGAATATTTATCTGAGCAGGTGAAATTGCATGAAACACCTTTGCCTTTTCCAAGGCAGGAGGTGCTAGCATCACCTTAAGAAAAAAGTGTCTTGGGTGATAGTCTATTGGCTCCTGTGGAAATCATAACTGTGGAGGAAAACAGCAAAATAGTTGGCTAGAAAACTTAAAAGGAAAAAAAATTCCCAAAAAACTCCTTTTCTTGGAATTTTCTTTATTTTTGTGGACAAACTGACAACAACCTTAAACTTGACCCATGGAATATCTGTCCTAAATAGCATCAGGATTCAAAGCATAGACTTTCCTCCTTCACGTGACTTTCCTCCTTCACGTGACTTCCCAAGCACAATTCAGTACACATTCCCCGAGGTGTCCTGGCAGACAGAATCCTGTCTTAAACAAGAGAGTGTCTCTATCACCCTTCTCCTTTCATCTGTGTGGCTAAAGCTGGATTTTACCCATGGGGGAAATGCCTATTCATGTGTTACCTTTTATAGCTTCCAGATCAGAGAGCAGTATAGGACAGGTCTTATTTTACATAGGACAAGTCTCCATCAGTCTCACTGCTGAAAGTGTCTCTGCTTGGGTAGAAGCATAATATTTTTTGGGCTGAAGAGCACAAAAATGACTGTAGAGTTAACAGCCAGAGTATTTAATTGAAATCAGGGAAGCTTAAATTCAAGGGCACACCAGAGTTCTCGTATGGAACTTCTCCTTTTGTCAGATACTGCTTCCTATTTGCTAGTTTAGTCATCTTTTTGCTTAAGATGGGGCTTTCTGAAGTAGTAGCTCAGACATAGAACTAAGAATCTGGTTCATGATGGGCATCTTGACCCAACAACACTATCTACTATGCCCCTTGTGGGTCTAGTGTTAAATTACTTGCTTAATTTGCAATAGAAGCTTTGTGGTCACATTGGGAACTGATTTCACTTATGCAAAGCCCCAAAGAAGCAATTCATGGTGGAGTCTATCTTTTCCTTCTCTTTTTAGGAAGAACAGAATGGACTAGGTTTCCTTACACGAAAACAAGAGAAAGAAAAAATCTGCATAGGAACTTAGACCACTCTTAACGGTTTAAAATGAGCTCCCAAACATATTTGTGTTCTATCAAGGTCAAAGAAGAAGTACTACAGCTCAGCAAAAACCTCATGATTTTAGTAAACAAATCCAAAACCAGAGCATTTTCTTGACCGTCCCAGACTGGATCAGGGTTTAGATTGCCAGGGCCTATATAAAGATTCATGAATCTGCAATGAAGCATACTTGTCAGACTGAATGGAAGACAACATTTGGGTACCTTTTTCATAATGCTTCATAAGCTTTGTTTAAAAAGTACAAACAGCAGACAAAGGAAAGTTGATTTTGCAATAAAAGCTATTTTTATGAAAGCAAAAGCCACATGACCTCTTACCCAGCTCTTAAGAGAGCAACAGAACTTGCTTTGCCTGCCAGCCCTGAAAAAACCCACTGAATTTAATGTCAAAGACAGAGGTCTTGTTAGCTGACAGTGCTAAATTCCAAATCCTACCTGTTTATAACTTCCCTCCTTGCCTTAACCTCCCACACTGGATGAGAAGAAAACCCATGTGGTTAGGCTTAACCCTTCATAGCTCTCAACTTTTGCAGCAGCTGTAACCACCTCCATTTTTCACTAGGCAGATTTTTCAGAGTGAAATATAATGATGGGTAGTTCACATACATGGCACATGTTAGTAAACACGCTCTGCAGGAGGAAAATCAAGGTGTCCGTGAGTCCTAAATATCCTGATTTCAAACCATTCAGACTTGTCACTGATTTATCCTTCTCATTGTAAAATTTATAAGCCTTTGCCTGCTGCTTGCTAGTTTCAACACATACACTTTCCTCCAAAGTCACCTTTACAATATTATTGGTAAATATATCATGCTGGATAACCACACCCAGTTTCCTTCTGAAATAAAGCTTTCCTTTTCCTTCCATGAAACCTTTAATAAACTCAAATACAGTATCACACCCTGTAAACCCCTCAGTACTGACTGAATTTTGTATTTGATACCCCAAAAATGGAAACCCTGTAAAATCCCATGCAAAAATAAGAAGAATCAATGAATATCAAGATGAATAATTAACAGAATAAGCGCCCAAGGAGTATACATTAGTGATCTTAGAACCCATCTGTACTTCAGCAGACAAATATAAAATATGCAAAAAGAAGCCATTTAAATCCAGCAATAGTACTGTATTTTAGCCCTTCTCAGAGAGGAAAAAGTGGTGAAAAAGATAGTTGCAATATTTTTGCCCTGTTTTTGTAATGAAAGTCACTGACTATCTGGCCTTTGTAGGTATAGTGAAGGACTTGGGAGTGACACACCAACACGACAGCACCGAGAGCAGCATAGGATGCAAAGAACCCTGAGGATCGGTGTGAGAAGAAGAGACAAAGTAACCCGAGGCTGGATGCGATGTGCCAGAGTTGGAAGGGAGGAAGGGAGGGCGAGAGGAAGGTGAGATCCTGTAGATAGCTGTAATTTGCTCGTGGGAATCAGGGAGTGGGGCTAAACTGGGATGTACAGAATAGTGGTGGGAAAGTCATAGTCTTAGATGCTTTATCAAGAATATAGGTGGTGAATAAGGTGTACAAAGCTAAGAGGAATAGTAACCAAATTTACAGTAGAAGGGACAGTTGGTGCTTTTTCAGTTAGCCAGCACCTCCACAGCTGGAATTCATCCCTGTTTCCTAACTTTAGGTGCCTTATGGGCAGATGTACACATGTAACAAGTACTTCAGGAATACATGCAATCATATGTTCAATGGAGTTCAATTATGGAGCTTAGGATGTTTTGAGCTCACCTTATGGTAGACATCTCATCAGCTGAATAAATCTGTTGACTCTAAGGGCAGTACTGACTGGGGACTCACTAGTCTTTCCAGTGTTAAAATACTGCAGGATAAGTCTGACGAAGAGTAAATTAAAGTCCAGATCCTACATCTTATCTGTAATGAGGACTAGAACTACCCAGCATAGAAGGCACTGTATGCCATAGTGAAGTTTGGCTCTGCAGAAGATTTATGGGGTAGCAATGTCTGATTCTAGGCACTTGCACTGATAGACGGTTCAAGTCTGTGAGAGAGACTGAAGACAATTAAAAGCCAAATACAAATATATCTGAATCAGTAAATGCCTCAAATGCTTCCACATGGCCACCTAGTTCCATCTGAGACAAAGTAGGTCTTTATGGAGCTGGCAGATATATCACTACTTAATCATAGACTCAGCCTCTAGCTGCTGTTCCAGAAAAACAGTAACGAGATATCTGGGGCAATCTGAAAGATACCATGGGCATCTGAAATGCCTCTCTATGCAACTAAATTTACATCTTGATCTCTGTTGATGACAATGGAAGTGTAGCTGACCTGTAAAGACCTACAAGTAAGCATCTAAAATTAAGTCTCTGAAGCTGAAACACACCCTCAGGTCTCAGCTCTCACCTCTGTCTAGTGTAATTTGAAATACCCATTTGACTTTCAGTCACCAGTCTGGAGGAGCATAGGTCTCCTCTAGGTCTTGTGTCCTATCTGACAGCCCCATGAAGATGTTCCAACCCTTGAGGGATCTTAAATGGTAGCAGACACCAAGCAATTGAATCAAGCTTCCAGCACACAGACCTTCAGTCACTCCTACAAATACCCAGATCACTGCCCAGAGAAAAACAGCACACCCAGTAGCCAGGTACTGCTGTATTCATGCACACAGTGGGAGAGGAACTGTTGCACACTAAAGAAATTTGTTACAATACAGCTTGCAGTATGGCTACACAGTTGTCTACAAATAATAAGGAAAAAAATAGCCAGCATAAATAAAACACATTTAAAGTAAGATTAGTGAAGATTTTGCATGCCAAAATCCAAGATTACTTCAGTATTCCACATCAGCTAGGCAATCACTGGGTAAAAGTAACAAACAGTTCTTTTGGAACTTGAACAGGCAAAGAGTTGTCCTCTCCTTCCTGAAGTCCCTAACCAAGAAGTTATAGATACAAATTCATTTTTTTGTTCTTCAACTACTATAGCAGGTGTTTTTATTTTCTACACAGGTGAACAGTTTCTGAGACATAACTACCATGACACTGTAAGCATTTTTAGCTAAACTGTGTAGGAAAACTATGTATAAGTGTGTGTTTGGCTTGTGGCCCTAGAAGAAAGGAGGTATAGCACTGAACTCTGAAAGCGTAAAGTGAAAAGCATAAGTTTGAAACTGATATCTAAAGTGCTGTTTGTGTACACGAACAACTCATGTATTGCTTGATAAGAGGCCTAGCAACTCAGAAATCCATTTTTTCTTCTGCTGGGCCTAAAAGTAACGGCAACCCATACCTGATCTAGAGAAAGTATGTTTAGACACCAGGCTAAGGTGAAGGAGAACTTTAAGACAAAGAAACTCCAGAAAGAGTGAAAATTGTAATGGAGAGAAGAGACTTGAGTGTATGAATCCTCTTGGTTTCCCTCTTAGATGGGGCTGGATGGTTTCACACACACTGTGTTGAATTTTCTGGGCCTTGCTCTAATTCTAACTATGTATCTCCAGCTTTTCATGTTTCTTTTTTGAAATCTAGGCATTGCAATGCTTATTGCTTTGATACCTAAGCTCACCTCTGTTACTTATCCTCACGTATTTCCTTTACTACTTATCTCTAAATAATTTTAAATACTTGCAAATTGTTAATTATCTATATTTGCATCACTTTTTTAATTAAGCCTCATAACAGGCTGCAGTGCAATATACCACAGTTCATCTGGAAGCAGAAGTTATGAACGGAATAGTCAGATACACAAAGTTGATTAAACTAAAACAGATAATACGGACAAATCTGACATAAACATAACCACTATATACTGTGTGTCAGGGCACCTGCAAGAGGGGGCTGCTCTGTGAAATGGGCTCAACTGGCAGCCAATAGTGACAGTGAAGTTGGTAGGGCAGTGTCCTCCCTGACACAGCCTTGTCCCGCAGCACCCTAACTGGCAGAGCAGGTCTGGTGACAGTGACCACATTCAACCACAAGTCCAGATCACCAAACCAGTCTGAAGGGATGAGACAGTCTGAGGTCAGGCTCAGGATCAGTGGGTTTGTGGCCAGGTACAAGCATGCTGACCACACAGCTACAACAAGTAGCTGGGGCAACAGCTGGGGTTGAAATGTAGCTCCCAAGTCAAGCAGATGAGGGTCCCATTGAGGTGCATGGCAGCTCTGTCCCACCTGGCTGTCTGAAGCAAGGTCACAGAAGAGCTGGCCTCGGGTGCAGCAGGAAGAAGTGGTTGTGAGTCTCTGCAGGATCCTGACACTGATCCAGAAATACACTTGTTAGGACAGTGACAGATTAACTCAGCAAATGTGACAACAGCCCTAGTAGTTGAGGCACTTTAGATGTAAAAGCTGTGAGCTTGGACTTCCTCATATGCTAAAAGATGCTAAAAGCCAGATCTTCCTAAGTGAGGCCTTCAGTTGCATGGTATGAAGGTGGCCATTACGAGCCCGTTGGTTGTGTTTTAAAAGAAAAAAAGTTCTCTGCAACCAGAGGTGTTAATTCCTGCCCTCAACTGAGGATCCAGAGCCTGGCTCCAGAGCAGACAACTCCTGCTTTGCAGCTGTCAGCTACTGAAGAGTAACACTCCAGGTGGTGGTGGAGAAAGGAGAAAATTCAGATATACCAAAGACTTTTCTCTTTACTGATTGAGATATATTTTTATTTAGCTTCTAATGGGCTTCAGTCTCTCTCATAGACTTGAACCTTTTATCAGTGCAAGTGCCTAGAATCAGACATTGCTACCCCATAAATCTTCTGCAGAGCCAAACTTCACTATGGCATACAGTGCCTTCTATGCTGGGTAGTTCTAGTCCTCATTACAGATAAGATGTAGGATCTGGACTTTAATTTACTCTGCATCAGATTTATCCTGCAGTATTTTAACAGTGGAAAGACTAATTTATTTCACAGATTACTATATATACTTATAATTATCCCTTTCCTCCTCCATTTGGCTAATTCACGTGGCTTAACTATCCCTCAGCGATGCTGAAGGCTTCTGCAGGAGGGAGGGAGGGAGGAGCTGCCGTTCAGGTTCTTCACTACCTCCCCGACTGGAATGGGCTGCTGTTCCGTCACCAGCTGACCTTTGCCTTAAAGACTGATGCACTTTGCAAAGGTGCAACAGGGCTGGTCCTCTGTAATTTGATTTTTGTTTGCCATGCACAGGCTGGTTTGTTTGCTTTGCACTTAAAGCCCACAGATTATTCAGCATGGTAAAACTCTTCAAAATCACACATAAGTAAATATGTGAAGAACAAACAATGCTGAAAATTAGTCTGCTCAAAAGGGAGGGACTACTATTGCTTAATAATATATACTTACCAGACTTCATTCTACAGCAGAAAAATATATTTTCCAACCTTCAAATGTCTTCTGTGAGATGATAAAATGCTTAATATTTAAAAAAAACAAGGTCAATGTCTGTGTTTAAAAGAGTACTTTGCCTGACTTTCTACTTCAGGCTGTTGTTCATGACATCAGAAGATATTGAGGTCAGTGTTTAAACTGAAAGTTCCAGTTTAACTTTTATTATTGTGTACTGCTTAAACTGGAACTATTGAATCATAAACTATGATAGGTAAATGGCACAACATTAAAGAAATTAATTCCACAGTTTAGAGTTTCCTGTCCTGATCCCTCTGGGCCTGTCCTGAAGTCCTTGCTCATTTCCTTACTCCTGATTCATCAGAGTGTTTAAACACTCTAGATTTCAGTGGTTTTAAGCATATGCTACTTGATTCAACACTTCAATCAGAGCAAATCATCACAGAAGTCTTGAGCAATTTTTGCCCCCAAAGACCTAAAGTTTTGCTCTTTTCTTTTTTTGTTTTTAAATCTGTCTTTGAGTTCGCAGAACTTGAAACTAAGAATTTAAGTGTTTGGTAGTTGTTGCTACACATGACTCCCTGCCCAAACCAGTTCTTTCACTTTGGGTATTTAATCTCTGGCTAGTAGCATTACTGGCAAGAGGAATTTAACAGATGGGTAGTGCTGGAGTAGGTGGAGATGTGTTGAGAATAAGGTTATAATAATTTGTTTCTGGTGTTGGCACTTTACATTGTATTTAAACACTGAGAAGAAAGGTAAACTTTTTTTTTATCCCCTCTTGAGTTGTATCTTCCATTTAAACATTTTGAAATATAGCATAGTTTTATTTTGTATCATTGCTTAGGTGTAAGCAAAATTTATTGGGGGGGAAACAATGGAGGTGTGTGAGAAAACACTGGGAGAAAACAGACTGGAGAAGATACAGGGGAATGTCTCCTTAAATCTCACATACACAGCTGCTACACAGCAGCTCGGTCTGCTGAAAAGCAACCCACTGCGCTGTTAGGAAATGTAGTCAGCAATGAATTTACTGGAACTGTGCTGAAACAGGGCTTCTTAGCAGGCTTATAATATCAATTTCTTCTGGATTCCCTTGGTACAAGCCTGTTTGATGAACATGTCTTACAAATTAAACCCGTGGGATGTCTTTTAGAGGCCAGTGAGACCAGGGAGTCTGTGCCAGCAGTTTCGGCTTGGCTCCCTGCTGTCGTGGCATGCTGCACCTTCCTTTTTAATCAAATCGAATGTGATTAATTTTTATTATTATTATTATTATTAGAAACCAACAAAACCACTGCTATGGGTGGCAGGGAACCAGCAGGGGGGCTGAGGGCTGGGGTTGTCGCCGGGACCTCAAGGCTCTCACTCTGGTCATGGCAGGTCTGTGTTTCTCTCTATTTTTATCTTTTGTCTTTTTTCCTTTTCTTTTTTTTCCCCCTTAGAAATGGGGCTGCTGTTCAATCGGAGCAGTAGGTTAATGTGAAAATGACATGCTGTGGAAACCTGTGGCAAAGCGAGCCCGGGTTTTGGGGAGAGTGGCCTGCAGAAGCACAGAAAGTGGGATGTGTGGCAGCCCCGAACCCTCGCCGCTTTCCCTGCAAAGGGCAGGGAACTCCCCAAACTTTGCAAGGTGTCCCTTCCTCCGCCAGACTTTAATTTCGGCGGGGAAGAGTTCGAAAGCACGGCTTTGCTATTCCCGAAAGGCTCAGCACACTGGCTCATTGGAGGGGCGCAATTCACACCCGGGCCCTTCCCGGTAGGTTTGGGTGTTACTGGGGCGGCCTTGGCGAAGGCAGCGATGGCAACCCCCGCCTCTGCCGCCTGGACTCTCCCTGGACAAGCCTTTCCCGGCGCACAGACAGGAGCAGAGGGGAGGGGGGAGAGGCTGGTGTGGAATTAGGGGATTTTACAGGTGAAAAAGCAAAGAAACGGGGGACAGCCGTGCCTGGGGCCCCCACGGGCGGCGGAACGCCTTATGAGCGGGGCCGGGCACCGAGCCGGAGCGGCGCCGTCTCTATGGCAACCCGTGGGCCGCGGGAAGATGTCGGAGGCTTGGGCGTTCCGATCGCTGCCGCAGAAAGCCTTCCCCTGCCTGCAGGACAGGGACATCGCGGGCCGCCTCCGCAAATGGTGGGAGCGGGAGAGCCCGCTGCCAGGGCCGGCTGGCGGGGGAGCAGGCGGGCGGTGCTGAGTGCCGGAGCCGGCACCGCGCCCTCAGGGCTCCCGCTCCGGTAGCGGCGGGTCCAGGACGCTCTCTTCTCCTTTTATTCGTTTTTTAATTGTTTTTCTGCCCCCTCCCCCAATTTATTCCCCCACTCCTCAATCTGAAGCGTCGCTGGCTGGAATTTTGCAGGCACCGGAGCCGCCCTCCCGAGGTGCGGGGTGTCTGTCCCCGCCGCCCGGGGCCGGCCGAGACCCATCGCAGCCAGAGCCCCCCGACAGGGCTGGGAGGCGCCTATAACCGAGAATGAGTGTGTGGGGGGGATAATTAATTGCTGCTGTATGTGGAGTACTTGGGCAAATTTGCGGAGTGAATAAATTTTTAGTATGGCGGCAGAATATTTAATCTCGTTTTTCCGTTTCAGGTCCATGCAAGGCAGGATCACAGCACAAGCGTTTGGTTTTGACCAGCAGTTTAAGCCCTATCAAAAGGATGAATTTGTTATGGTAGTTCTAAGTCCTTTGTATTTTAAGTTGTTTTTTTTTTTNCTCTGAAATTACAGCTAATGTTGCATAACAGCAAACACGGTAGCAGTGTTGATGCTATTGGCCTGCTCGCTGTCTCCTTGAAAACAGGGGATCTAGGTGTGGGGCTCAGGTCTTACTTTGTGGGTTAACTGTATTGTCCAGTAAAAATATTTTAGTCCGTACTAATGTTACTCTGCTGCAAGAGGGAACAATTTAGTCATTCAGGGTTCCTGAGAATGAAAATCTGAACTGGGTGCTGATCTTGGCCATAATATGTAATAATGGGAAGTCCACCCAGGGTGAGGCTTTAAGCAGTGTACACACAGGTGAGTAGGTGCCCTTCCTCACAGCTGCTATGGCTTTGTCAGAGTAAATCCACCATGCAAGTAGTTGTGCATGTGCACCATATGTCTGGAAATACAATTTTTTCAAAATTTATTGGCTGCCATTGCTTTATACTGGAGTTTTGGACTCAGCTTTTTTGAGAGTCAAGCCTCTTTTGTGTCCTTCACTTCTGTTGTCTGCAAAGTCAAATCTGTTCATCTATTTGCAGACAGAAAGAAAAAGGCAAATGAACCTGTGGTTTTAATTTGTTATATGTCTACTTTATATGGTTACCCTGGATAAGGGATTTAGCCTCTTTTTATTTTAAAGAAATTCTCACATTAATGCACCAATATTTCATCTCCCACTGATAAATTAAATTATTGAAGTTTACAAAATACATATTTGCCTTCTCAATGCTTGTGCCTTTTGAATTAAAAATGTAATCACTATATGAATTGATGAAACCTGAATAGCTGTGAAGTAATTGGGGGAATAAAAGTACCATTACATTATATTGTCTGATCTTTCTCTACCCCAGAGGAGTGGTAAAGAGATTTGGTGATGCAGAGACTAAAAAAAATCCATCTTTTTTGTAGGAGCTTCTTCATTAATTGTTCTCTCTGTTTGTATATGTGTACATAAGTGTGGGTTTTCTCATTTGGTTTATTTGTCATGTAAAATTGCCAGCTAACCAACATTTCTATGCATGTCTCCATTTTTAGACTGATGAATCAGTAAGATTGAATACTTCAAATCTTACTGTGGAACATCTCCATACTATCAATTACTTATGCATCTCTTCTGTATCTATTTAATAATTTGTGTGTGTCTCTACATTTCTTCAAGCTTTGAAATTATTTAAAAACTGCAAATGTTTAACTTCAACAAAAATGCATACAGAAATAGAACTGTTTCATCTCTGCCTCAATCTTCTGTACCTCCAAGAATTTCATGCCACTTTTTTGTGTGTTCTCGAACTGAAAGTGCTTTACTGTCAAACTTCAATCTGCAAATATAAACATACACCCAAAGATATCATGAATGTATAAAAGAGAGTGGCTACACGAAGTTACAAAAATGTGGATTTGGAGGTATCCCAGCTGAAAGATCTTACAGAATCTACTATCAGAACTGGAGCCCTATAACGTGCTTTTAAAATATCCAAGACACTATAAATGATGATTTTATGTTTCTTTTAATTAACTGACATTCTCTTATTTGAATATCATAGGCATTTTTTAACGATCAAAATGTGAACTCGAGTTTAAAGTTGCTGTCATCTTCAGGACAATGGACTACATTGGGTAAATTTAGAACAAATTAGTCTTAAATAAAAGAGCCTGTGTTGTAACTATTCTGCTCTAATCTACCATTTTCTAATAGTGATAATTCATATATGTGTATTCTTACCTGGTTGAAATACCTTAAATAATGACTTTTTTACTAAAAGAAAAGATTCTTGCCTTGTCTGTTTCTGAATTGTCGTATTTTAGGCTTTTTTCCCTTGACCCCTGCATCGTTTATAAACGGAGCACCTAGAACTCTCTCTAAATGGTCTGTGTCATCCAGTTGACCTGATCATGTATCCAGACATAATCAACTGCATAAATTATTCAGATTATTTTTGGAGAAAGGCATTCTCCTGTACGTGCAACAACCTTACTTGAGACAGATCTGAGATTATTGCTCTGTTACAAGAGAAAGCTGAGAGAGAAATGATTTGGTAGAGCATACCCCCAAGCTTATGTAAATCTGTTTTCAGTGCAACAGAAGTAATGCAAGTGCAGAAGAGCCCCATGTCATCGGTTGCTCCAGTTGCAGTCATGCCAGAAGGTTGACTTGTAGTTTGTTGCCGTATCAGAAACTGCTTAAACCACTCAATTATTTCTATAGATGTAGATAGACACTAAAGAAGAAAGGCTAAAAGAAAATAGCAAATTTATGGTACCACTTTGAAATGGTATTTTTCATTATGTAAATGACACACAAAATTTCACAGCAATTGCATGTGATACTATAGTGGGATTTTATGCATAATGTGTTCTCTGATATTGCCAAAGTGATCATCCATAAGAGGAATATTTTAAAAGGTGGTAGTGGGAAGTCCTTATTTCTTTTAGTTTGTCTGCAAATACTTTACTGTGTGTAAATATTAAATGGAGCCTGGGGAATTTTCTAACTTTCCATTTCAGCTCTCTGGAATTGGCATAGGTTTTTCCCACTATATACAATGACACTAGACATTGCCACCCTTTTGTTCACTAAAAATCCATTTTCCAAACACTGCATCCAAGTGTTAAAACGATTGAAATATATAAGATGCAAAATACCTCAAGTACCCCTTCAGGTACCTCTTTCTCACTCTGGCAAGCAGAAAGAAAACATATATTTCGAACTGTTGGTAAACCTTTTCCTGCTTTAGGCAAGAATTTTTTCAGGCTGTCTAGCCTACGACTTGCCAGTCCCTGTAGTGAAGGTCAGTAGGTTACATACCTTATGTTAAGTGCGGAGGGTCACTTGCCAAGTATCCCAGCTTAACTCCTGCTTCTGCTCAATCTTCTTCTGCACAGAAGTAATGCATTTTGTTCTAAGGACTGGAAGGGTTCCCTTTCTAAATCCTGAACAGCTGGTATACCCCATTTGCTCTTAAAATTTCATCTTCCCATTCTTTGCCTATTTTTGGTGAGGAATGTTGGCACATTTTTCTATACTTAGTCTTCATGTGCATTTTTTGAAAATATAGTAAGAAATTGCTGTGAGTGGGAGGAGGTAAAATCATCTTCTAGTATTTTCGTCTTCAGACATGTTGATATATTAATCCAGAGATATAATTTACTTATCACTGGGGAGTAAGTCTTTTAAAAACACATTCCTGTTCCTAAAAAAAATAATGGAAATGGGCTTATTTTGCTTTCTAGAAAATCTGAAGAAAAGTTACATAATCTAGGTTGATTTAAATACTGTATTTATTCTCTTGCAAACAAAAAGGATTTTTTTTTCATGGAGGGAAATTGTTTGCGTGCATAATATAAATCACGTTTAGATAGATACTTAGAAATTTCCTTTCTCCTCCCCTTCATGAGCTTGGGCAGCAAAGATTTATGGACCTGCAAAATGATGCCAGCATTATAAAAATCATCAATATAATGTAACAGTATTGTTTGTTTTCATCATAGTTTTGTCTTTTTTGAGTTTGTGGTCTCCTTTTACCTTTTCACTAAGAATGTATTTTTTCCTGGTAGAATGCATAATTAAACAATGTCTCAAGAACTCTAGGTTTAACATTACTTGAATTAAAGAGTTTTAGGTAAACCATACCAAGGACTTTCTCTGGTCTGTTTCATCTGATCAGAAAGATACTTACTGTCTTATTCTCATACCACACTGTTTGCCTCTGGTAGGGATATATCCCCCCTCCTCCTCGCCGCATGGCAGAGTACCTGATAGTTCTGACATGCTTTGAGTCACCTCTTCATGGGTTACTCTGGTATTTCAAAAATAGAAGAAGCAAAAGGAACAAATTTGATACATACCAATTTATGTCTTGAGTCTTGTGTTTTCTAAATAGCTGCAATGAGAACTAAATAGTAGTTTTTCCTTGGACACATTGCTGGCCTTGCACCTGTCAGCAGTCTTGAGGAGTCAGGACTATATCTGCTTAAGCTCAATTAACACTTGAAAAGTTATCTTCAAAGGGGTAGAGTTACTGTCTTTATATGTAAATAAAAAATTATTATTTGCCTCAAAAAAAATTCTTGAGTTGCCATATATACTTGAAGCTTTAACAATTTCTGTTTTTGGAATGGGGTTTTAAAATCTGAAAGATAGTCTTAAATCAGCAGCATTTTAGGTTATAACTTGCAAAAAAATTTGAATGTAGTTTGGATCTATAAATCATCCACCTGCATCTTTTACTTGAAATACCTTTTTTTTAAATACTGAGCACTGAACTTGCAATATATATAAACTGTTTTGTAAATAGTAAGTTGCAAGATGCTTTTTCTGACATAAAAAACTTCCTTAGATTTTGGAGGAATTCTAAATATACCTAATTCACAGTTTATCTGCCCCCTCTAATATATGCAGTGTGTTCATTTAAAAGTATATTGGCAGCACTTTATAGATATTCCAGAGCTAGCTGTTATAAGAAGCTTAAACTGCTTCAGGACTTCTCAGCTCTTTGTTTTCCACTTGCAGAGTTGTCAAGGCATTTCTTCTTCCTCTTTTATTGCTCACTTTTACAGCGTTATTAAAACTGGTCACTCTTTTCCAGGAAATTCTGAATCTCCAATTTCAAATCTCACCTCTCAAATGGAGACTAGGAACTTCCAGTGTATTTAAACTTTTACATTTATAGTTTGGTTTTCTGAACTACTGAAAAGATTACAAAGCTCTGGATTTTTTTTTTACCTAATCAAAGTTTTCATAAAATCTTTTCTTCAGAGCAAAAGTGTGTGTCCTGCCCTTTCCCAAATAAAATCCTTATAATTTGAGGCCTGTAAATAGCTTGATTTCTTACACTTTTAGCTTAATAACTGGGAAAATATAAGATTTTTCATTTTTCTCAAGTCATTTAACATCTGATTTCTATTAGTTGACTCAGATTTTAATTCATAGGTATTTACAAAATCAGTCTGTTAAAGGGTGATTTGGCTTGTATTAAATCCCTTCTAAAATAAAAGTTCTGTCTCTGTGAAAGGAAGCTGGAGAATTAGAGGAAGCTGGAGGTGAGGAAACATAAATAAGTAAATATAAATAAGTTTGGGGGTTTTTCTTATGTTCTGAGGCTGTAATTTATGGGTTTTTTTCTGACCTGTGTTTCTGGTTACACAATTTCATTTTTCTTTGATAGTCACTATGTGGGCAGGTAAGAGAATGTCCTAAACCTTTTTTTCTTTAATAAAAAGTTGTTCTTTTTCTTAACCATTGTCTGTAGATGTGAAGCCAAGCATTTAAATGCTGTGGTTTTGTCTATAGCCAGTTTTCTTTACATAACGTTGATCCAGTAAAATAATTATAAAATTTCCTGTCAATATTTTAGCTCAAGCAGGCACATTTTCAAGCCATCAACTTGTAAATTGTCTTTAATTTTTCCCCTACTGTTGATTGGGTAGGTGGTACAGTTTATCTGGGTTTAGATATTAAAATATCAGTCCTACTTAACCTGTGAATAAATAGCCTCTATATAAGTATATGGCAGAAATCCCAAGGGCTTTTTGGAAGTGTGTGGGCAAGAGAAATTTTATGTTATGCTATGCTTGCAAAGATTAGGATCAGAATGAAAGGAAAAGTGCTCTTAGAAGCATCCTGGTTCATACACCCCTTTTTGACATATTTCTGTTCCTGAAATACTGTCATCTAGAGGGAAGTCTGGACATTTCCTGAACAGTAGTCCTTGGAGATCCTTTAGGTCAGTTTGTCAGGACACAACTGAATTTTATCTTTAACTGTATGGTAAAAAGCCTTTGTGAGACTGTGATGTTGCTGATTAGGCTCCCATCAAGGGAACCTACAGAGGAGAATAGATAAGGGTAAACTCATGGACAGCTGGAAGGAATGCTGTGAATATTCTCTCTACTCAGGCATGTTGCCCTTATGTTGCCTTCTCACTCATGCTCTCCTCCCCTCTCCTGAAGGGTGTTCAGGTGGACTTACAAGATGCATAGAGAATAAGTTCTAACATTTGGTCTGAACACTTGGACTGTAGAGAGCAAACAGGACTGGCCTGAGTCCAAAGCTTCTTAAACATGGGGTCTAATGCTATTTGATATGCCGTAAGTTATCCAACACCTTGCATACAGTTTTGTAGATGTAACACTGTATATAGAGAAGATATGTGCCCTTCTGGAAGGAAAATACTGTAAGGTATCTCAAATGGCTCAGATGTGTGTGAGCAACAGGGCCAGCCTTGGATGACTTGCAAGCAGAGGGGAAAAAAGTATAGAAAAATATCCTCTGCAGTTCATGATTACAGAAATAATACTTCAGATTCATACAGGAAGTGTTAAATAGTACCTTTTTCATCTTCTGAAATAGCTGGTTAATAAACCTTTTCAGAAAAGTTCAGATAAAATACTTAAAAATTCATCAGGGCTATGTTCATTTTGATTTTTACTTTGTGGGATGCTGTTAGCAGCTATTGACTTTCGGACTTCATCATGCCAAATTTGGCATCTGTCCTCAGATTCTTTAAGGATTAAGCTGTGGAATATGATTTTCTAAGGGTGTGATCTAAGGTGATGTTGGGTTCACATAGTGTTCCATCTGTTCCTAGTTTTGGTGGATAGTATTTACCAATAGGGGGAGCAGACACGAGTCTTAATGGAAGGTAGTATTCAAATGAATTAAATGTTTTCTTTACACTTGTTTCTTTCTCAGTTTTCTTTGGGTTTTTTTTTTCTGAGGGACTGTGTGATTGAGTCATATTTACGTGATCTGTGTTATTTTAAAGCATATGAAACATGCAACCAGTTTCCTATATATTCCAGGTTCCAAAGTGACAAAAATTGAAGCTACAGTGGTACCCTGCACACAGATTTCCATGTCATTTTTTGATCGGCTATACTCTGAAGGAGTTGTTAGAGAAACTGGAGATATTGTGAAATGTTACGATGACTATTATGATGATATTCTTATCTCTGATGAATTAAGGAAGGTCAGTATAGTAAGGAATAATTTACTGTAATTTTTCATACTCTGTTAGGTACCATAAGGACACATTTTTCAGGGTTTTTTGGTTTTTTTTTCTTTTTCTGACAATATATAAAGTTTTCTGACAATAGTAAAAATGGACATCGATAGCCATGTTTTAGAAACCTTTGAGGCACTGCAATGCCTGAATATGTGACTATTTTCCAGGTGGGCCCTCTTTCCTTGTTAGTTGGGAGTAAAAGGTAAAACCTTCTTCTGCCCACCTGTGTCTCAAGTGGTCAGTGCTTGGGGGTGTATGTGGGGAAGTGCAGCTACTCATTTCTTAGAAGGGGAAACAAGGGGTGTCAAAGGGGGTCCTGTGATACTCAGAACTGTAGGTTCACCCAGCCTTCCAGGTAGTTGATGAAATTGAAAGGATTTGATAGCTATATATCCTGAAGCATTTATCACCAGGGATGTTGACCATATCGTATGTGAAGACATTTAAAGAAAGTCTTCTTGGTAAATTTTCACTAAAACAAGAGAAAACTATGAGAAATAAAATTATTTTTCAGTCTAACCCTGGGGACTAAATATAACTCCTGGACAGGCCTGCAATGTAAAAACTGTTACACTGTAGTGGAGGTGTCAGAAAGTATAATATTCTGAAAAAGAATCTCTCTAACAGTGGCACTGTCTTAATCAATATATGTCTTTATTGTGTTTCATTTGACTTCATAAGCTAAGCTAAAACAATTTTTTAAACTTAAGGTTGTTTAGCATTAGCAAAGCATAGTGTGGGAGAACTGGATTTTGCTCTTCCTTGTGTATATATAATCAACATAAGTACTTAATAATTATAGAGCTGTGCTCATTTGCACTTGGCAAATCCTTTGAAGGCAATGTATTTGAACCAGTGACACTGGTTACAGGATGTGGCCTGAAATACTGGTCTGTCTTGTAAAGTTCTGGGAAAAGGTGCAACTCAAGCTCATGTTTAAATTTCAGATGTGGTTTGTAGCCTAGCAGTTCAAAATACTATGTGTTTATTTATAAGTTGGGTACATGTGAAATGTTTTCTAAAAATTAAGTATATTTTATGTAGGAAAGTTAGAGGCAACATTTAAAATTAGAAATCATCCGGGTTTCATTGTCTTCCCATTTTCCTTTCCATGGAAGGGATGTGTGTGTCACAATTTGCAAGTTGAGAGTTTCACACTGGTTTGAAATGAATGTGATTCCTACTCATAAGACCTAAGACGGCAGAACAAATAAGAGTCAAAATCTTCCAGAAATGACATCAAAACTTCAAACTAAATTAGTCAGGGCTCCAGGACAGAAGACTGTAGGGGGCACCAGACTGTCTCCCAGTGTCAGAGGGTTGCCCTCAGCTGCAAGACTCCATGTTTCTTTCCTACCTGCCATGTCTTTTCTTGCTTCAGCAGAGAAGAGGGTTGGGATATGTATGAAGTGGCTATCCAGAACAGTTGTTGCCTGACCCCTTTTTACTCAGGCTGTGTTATAAAGAGGGTCAGAGAGCAGTAGGTTCATGTCTAGCTTTGACCAGTTTGCCTGGGCTGGCATCTGCAGTTTAGCTGACATGACTCAAATGTATTGTAGCCACTGTGTTTGTCCTGTCCACATTTACAGTGTGCAGTGTTGGGACTAATCTAGCAAGTCTTCTGTGTTCACATGACATCTCAGCAAATGGCAGGTGAGACACATGGAGGCAGCTGGATAGCATGTCTGGTTAATCCAGGCTATGGATAAAGGCTCACTGGAGTCTGCAGTAAAGAGTTATGTGAGTTTGAGTGATGTCCTCTGGGAGACCCCTTAGGATTCCCTTACAAATGTGAAATAGCTGTGTAAATTTAAGAGTGAAGAAGCAAGCATCGGCAAAGTTACCAAAACCAAATTGATTGGCAGTAATTGACATACCAAATATAGTTAGATTATTTTCAGATTATTGACTGTTTCATTAGCATGACAAATAATTAACTAGTGAACACAAGACCTGAAAAATATTCCCTTATGTCTTTTGGGCACAAATCTGAAAGTGATTCTGCTTTATATTGTATGTAAGAATTTTGAACATAATTGCATTATTGGATCAAGGATTTAGAGAAAAATATTTATTTCCACCCCTAGTTCATATATTTTATATGGACATAATTTCTGTGTGCCATACAGCAAAGTAGTTGCACTGTTTATAAACCGAATCTCAAATAAAAACATTTCATCAGTTTGATTTCCTTGTTCTTTTATTGATCCACAAGCTCCTGCTTCTGGAGGATTCCAACCATTATGACTTATTCAGTCAACTGGATCGCGAGGAATTTCTGTTCTGTCTTTTTAAGCATCTTTGTATTGGAGGAACTCTTTGCCAGTTTGAAGATGTAGTTGACCCATACTTAGAAACTACAAAAGCTTTTTATAAAGACTTGGTGAGGTAAGTGTTATTCTGTTTTATGTAACTGTGTATGTATATATGCATGTATGTGCATAGATACTTTGTGTCGATTTGTGTAAATTTATTGTGCATTGCCACTTCAAAAAATGGGGCTGTTATTTAATCCATTTGCAAGCTTATTGGGCTTCAACTACGAAAATACAATGGTAGTAGTTCAGTGGCACATAAGAATCTTTGTGGCATATAAGTCCCACATAAGAACTTTTTTTACATAGTATTTATGGACATTGATGGTTTATAATTCACTCCTTTTTTTTNGTTTTCCCTCTTTTTTTTTTTTTTTTTTTTTTTTTTTTTACCAGATCTGGTATACGGAAGTGTTTGGAATTTTATGTGAGGGTTTATTTTTCTTAAGACTAGGGGTGATTGATCAGTGGTTCAAATTCATAACAAAAAGGCAATTTTTTGCAATATTTTGATATATCCATATGCTGACTTCTCAGATGGACATAACTTCTTATTCCTAGTTAGTGGGATATGGCATTTAGTTATAGGTTATGCAGACTCAGTCCTAGCTAAGCTACTGGGAATATAGATCATCAAAGATATTACTAAATTTTTTATTAGTATGATTAGTTTTCTTAAATTCATATCATATATAGATGAAAATCTGGGTGTGACAAAAAAAGGATCCATCAGTACTTCTACTCTGCCCTCCCTTTTCTTTTAAATTGTTCACTCTGCACTTGTATGAAGCTGCTTGTTACTTTAATCTTGGGCCTTAGTTGACTGCATCGACTGCAGCTATTTCTGCTCTTGTGTTGTTGAACTGATCTAGGACAAAGTACAAATCCAATCAGTTCTGTTCCTTTACTCCTTCCCTTTGCTATTGAATTGTTTTATCCTAAACATGTTCAAGGTCTGTTTTAAGCCACTCATTTTCTTTAGCTTCCTATCTACTTAAACCTCTTCCCATTCTTGTTCCTTTTCATGCTGTAAAATTTGATAAGGATGTCAAGTAGTTCTTGTTACTTAAACAAAAAAGCACCTGCCAAGATCTTCCCACAGTTTCACCCTGCTTTCAAGGTTTGCTTTTTCTGTATCCTCAACCTGTTCCCTGTTGGCCCTTTATATATTTCTGTGATTTTCCTCTTGCATGCTACTGCTATCCTTTATACAATAGTAGGAGAAAATATTTCAATATCCATTCCTCTGCTGTTGGAGTTTGGTCTTCTTTTTTCTCAGTTGGCAGATTACTTTCTATCCTCCAAAGTTTTGAAGCACGTCTACTCAGTTCATGTGATGTAACTGATCTTCAGTATTTATCTCCCATGTGTCTCTTCATTTCTGTGCCTGTAAATGTCTATTGGTTTCTCACTGCCAGAGGAACTGGTGTCAGCACTCACTACCAGTTGAAAAAGAAACTCACAATTTAACTAAATCTTTTATCTTGCTCCTTTGATATAAAGTTGTCTGTCAGTCCCATGAGAAAAGCTTTTGATCTTGACATTTCAGACCTTCCCTCCCCCTTCATAATCACAGTTGTAATTTTTTTAAGTCTATTTCCCCCTGTCCTCAGTTTATCCAAAATAATAATGCTATTTTATTTCCACCATTTTAAGAGAGAAAAAGCCACTGAAAGGCTCTGAAGAGGAACACTACTGACAGTCTTGACTTGATTTTTAATTTCTAGTCCATGCTGTGCAGTATGTTCCTTCATTTTTGCACAAATTAAACCAGAAAATAATGCAATGAAAATTACTTGCTCATAGCCTCTTATGAAAATAAGTAAACAACTGCTAATGATAGTAGTAAATGTTTAAATTCTGTTTCCCAAAGAGTTCACCTTCAAATTCCTGCTGAATAACAACTGTTCTTTAAATTCTTTTTCAGACTGCTATCCTCTCTCTAATTTCTTTTCATCTTCAATTACAGTTGCATTGGATACTTTCTACTCTTTGTAAAGTGATATTAAAAACTTTTCATGATATTCAAAGTTCTGTAAACTGTACTCTTCTTAAGGTTTAATTTTTATGTTTAAGGGTTCAGAAGGCTTGGTAAAAAACAAATGGATACTGAAATAATTATTAGCTGCTAGCTGATGTGCATTGAAAAACTAGTTGCCACAGATGAACTCGGTCTAATAACAATAAGCTTATAGAGGTATAAACTACCACTGTTCAGTCCTGTAACAGTATTCCTTATGGAAAAGAGCCTTGGCATAAGGAGTTCCACAGAAGTGTCTTTACTGCTGGGAGCAGCAGACCTATTATCAGCTTCTCCCTACTTATCTTTATTACAGCTGTTTTTTCTGACCTTTCCTGAGTTCTAACTCCAAGGCACTAGTGTTCAAAATAGCGTCAAAAGGTTTGAGATTTCATTTTACTAAAGCATTTCCATGTGTACAGCTGTATTATCAGAGAATGCAATAATTTTTTGAAATTAAGAGATCTAGATATTTTACAAGCACAGCTAGAGACTTCCAAGTGCAACTATTAAATAGCAGACATCTTCGTCTTTGAGAAAAAAAGTGACATTTGCTTACTAATTAATGCACAACTTGTAGTTTGTTATTAGTCCATCAGTAATTAGTCTGTAACCAGCTGATCCCATTCAAAATTCTAGTGTTTAGTGTCATATCCTGTGTAACCTAAATGAATTCAAAATTTCTTGTTATAGTATTTTTACTTGGTTAAAGAATATACTTACATGATAAAAACATGTTAATTAAAATATAATCTATGAATTTTTGTTGATAAATCTTGTCTTCTGTTCTTAACCCTTGATGTTTCTGACAGTGTCTCTCAATGGTTGACAGTTGCTCTGCTGTCTTGTAGTCATTATTTTCTTCTCCTTGCTTCATCTCTATCTGCCCTTCCCCCATAATGAATGGATGTATGTGAAAGCATTAAGTTGGTCTTTTATTGTTTGGTGAGCCTAATAAAATATTGCTGGTAAGGTTAGGATGTAAATAAAACCCAGACTGAACTGAGAGACTATGAAGATGTTTGCTCTTCATAAAAATAGAATAGATCCACATTAAAATGATGAACTACTACATTCAGTGAATAGTTTAGAAGTTAACAATTCAAATGGGGCTATTTTTAAGGAAATACTGTCCTCTTCAAGAAGACAACATAGTTTTTTAGAAAAACTTTTAGGGAGGAAAAAAAAAAGAAGTAGAGCAAATGAGCTTGTCAAAGGCAACCTCCTGGTTTCTTTAAAGTCAGCAAAGGAAGAATCTCATCTGATTTTAACAGACAGAATTTTTTGTCTTAAGAAAACCCCAAAGGGCTAGAAATAAACACTCATTCTGAAAAATTGCTTACAGGAAGCTAACCACAAGGGGAAAATTTCTCAAGGCAGTGGAATAAATAGAAAATCTTATTCTTTGTCACCTCTTACTTTCATATCCTAGATATATCTAATATAAAAATTAAGAATCCAGAAACTGGTAGCATTATTTTCAGACAAGAATCTGAAGTCAGAGTAACATAAATACAGCTGTAGCTTTTGCGGGTAGTGATATATGGTAGAAAACAATAACCCAACTAACATTTTATATCTTGTTCTGAAAGTTGTCCCTCTTTCCACAGAGATGGTTAAACAGTTTCTGAACTGCTGCAGTTTCCAGCCTGGTATGCTAGCATAAACTGACATCTATGTTAGCTTGTCGTAATATGCTGGTCCATAAATTGCAGTGGTTCAGAAGCTGAGTCATGAGCAGCTGAGCTGTCCCTGCTGGGAAGGCAGACAACTGGGGTCAGTACCAATTTCAGCAGTGCTGTCTTAATCCACCCTTGAGTACATCAACATGTCAGATGCAACAAAAAGTTCTGAGAAAGCCTTGTTACTGACTCACCACAGGGAAGATCAGCTTCACAGTATAGGTTCAAACATGACTGTGTCATTACTCTACAGATGAAGTCAGTTAATCAGAGAGTCAATTTCTTTGATTGGCTGGAGAGATTGAATCTACAAAGGTGATGTTGGTTGATTTGAGGTTTGTTTGTTCTTATAAAAAGTAGTTTTGCCAAAGCACTGTTAATAGGGGACTGCTGTCAGAGCTTGGACCTGGTGTGATGATTCAACTGGGCTGTATTTAACACAAATCTTCTAGTAACTTGTCTATACTGGGACCTTTCCCAGGAATGGAACCTGTTTGTGGCAAGGCAGGTTTTGAGATGTATTTCCCTTTGCAGGTTTCTTTCTCAAAGAATATGTGAAAAGATTGTTACAAAATATTTAGCTGCATAGTTTTCCATAGCTATCAAAATGCTGGAATCATCAAGGACTGAGTAATAGTGCTGTGATTTATTAGCTGAAAACTGAAAAGTAGTGAGGTTCTGCAGGGCTCCATTTTGGGCCCTGTGCTCTTCAGCTTCTTCATAAATGACTTGGACACAGGACTGGAAGGGAGACTAAGAAAGTTTGCAGATGACACAAAACTTGGAGGAGCTGTTGACTCTCCTGAAGGCAGGGAGGTCCTTCAGAGAGACCTCCACAAATTTGAGGGCTGGATTATCACCAACCATATAATCTTCAACAAGGGAAAGTGCCTGATTCTGCACATGGTATAGGGCAACCCTGGATGTTTGTACAGACTGGGGAATGAGATGCTGGAAAGCAGTGCCAGAAACGGACCTGGGGGTCCTGGTCAATGGCAAGTTGAATCTGAGTCAGCAGTGCCCTGGCAGCCAGGAGGGCCAACTGTGTCCTGGGGGGGATCAGGCACAGCATCACCAGCCAGGTGAGGGAGGGGATTGTCCCACTCTGCTCTGCACTGGGGTGGCCTCACCCTGGATATTGTGGGTAGTTTGGGGTGCCACAATATAAGAAAGATATTAAGCCATTATAGAGTGTCCAAAGAAGGGCAATGAAGATGGTGAAGGGCCTTGAGGGGAAGCCGTATGAGGAGCAGCGGAGGGCACTTGGTCTGTTCAGCCTGGAGGAGACTGAGGGGAGACCACTTCCTCGTGTGGGGAGGAGGAGGGGTAGGCACTGATCTCTGTGGTGACCAGTGACAAGACCAGAGGAATGGCCTGGAGTTGTGTCAAGGGAGGTTTAGGTTGGATGTTAGAAAGAAGTTCTTCACCCAGAGGGTGGTTTGGTGCAGGAAATGGTCACAGCACCAAGCCTGACAGAGTTCAAGAAGTGTTTGGATGATACTCTTAGGTACATGGTGTGACTCTTAGGGATGGTCCTGTGCAGGTTAGCCTCAATGATACTTACAGGTCCCTTCCAACTTGGCATATTCTGTGATTCTATATCTGAAACAGTGAAACTAAGTCATTTGACTAGACATACTCAGTATTTTTCAGTAAAATGTCATAATAGCCACAATATCTAACACTGGCCACATACCTTTACATGGTCAATGTGACATAAGTTGAGTTTTAACTATGAATTTGTCCTTCATAAAATTTGAGTGAAGACAGAGGGTGTATGTTTAAAATGTATTTAATAAATGGAAGATTCTAATCATCAGTACTTACAGTGTATGTTAAGTATGTATTATTCCACTGTATTTCAGTGTTCAAAAGAATCCTGAAACAAAAGACATATGTATTATTTCTACAGTCTTCAGAGTGTCTGCATATGTAAGTATTAATTTTTTGATACAGGGTTTTACTGAAAGTTACACACATAACATGAAAATAGTGAATTGATGTATACACAAATATAATATTCCATTGTAAAAAAAATATTTTCCTATAATTGTAATTTTTTTTATTAATGACCTCTCTCCCTGATCTCATCATGCTTTCTCACCTTCTATACTAGGTCTTCACCAGTTACCACCAACTAAAGTTTTATTTGGAAGCTCACTAAAAATAGGCTTACTGGATTACACTTGAAGTCATAATAGTCATCCAGAAACTAGTTTATGGAAAAAAAACTCTGAGTAATTCTGGGTTTAGATAATAATAAAACTTGAGATAGCAGTAAAGATTAAAAATGCATTCTTGACTTCATATAGTTCTGCTTTCAGAAATGTTGCTAGAGCTTTCTGAATAGCTTGCCTTGCATAAGTTTCTCTAAAAATGCAAGGAAGTGTAGTATACAAAAAGGCTGGAGCAGTGACATGACTGCTAACCTCTTTTATCCTCCCTTGTCAAATCTCATTCCTCTTGTTTCCCTTGCAAAATCATACATTTACCATCAAGATAAGTTTGAGAACTTATCATGTTTACTACTTTCAGAGTATCTGTCATTTAATTGTTACAGTAGAATGAACTACTCCAAATTCTTCTTGAGTAACCAGAATATGTAATAATTAAATGTCAGATAATGTACCCCTTTTCAACAGCAGTAGCTGATGTCATTTCAGACTGCACAGACTTCCCTGTAGGTTGCCAATCGCCCAGTTATTCATCTGTGGGTCATCATCTTTTAAATACTATGTGTGATTCATAAAGGCTTTTGAAAATAAACACTTTATGGGTGTATCAAAATTTATCTTTCTACTAGGTTGCAGACTGCAATAAAAATAAAATAAACAAAACAAAACCCTGATAACTTGATGTTCTTCTGTTTTGCTCCTCTCCCACCTCTGAATCAAGTGCATTGATGTAAACTTTACAGATTTCTCTGTTTAGGTAGATGGATGACATTAAAGAGCTCCCCTCACTGTCTTAGCTATATATTAAATATCAGTATTAAAAAATAAAATTTAAAAAAAAGAAAATAAAACCCCCCAAACTTTAGCAACTTTTTGTAAAGAAAAAAGTGGATGGACAGAAGAAAGTCCGGTGTAAATACAGAACAGGGTATTCGCCTTGTAGCCTTGGAGGAAAATTGGGCATTGCTGCACATTCTGAAAATCAGTGAGGTAAAGGACAATTCCGAAATCATGATTTCTATTAACATCCTGAAGAATCTTATCTCAGAATACAAAAAGTCTCAAATGGTATGTCTAGACTGATGGCTATATGGATCAAAACTATTCAACTCTCCTTGGCACTTACAGGAAGGACACTTGAGCACAAATGTCTTGTGCTTGTGATGAAAAATTTCTCTTAAGGAGATAACTAAATTTCTGCAGTAGATTTAGTTTGAGTTAAATTGAGAAATAACTGTAGAGTGTGTTATTATAATCCTTATGTTGAGCTGACAATTTTTAACCCATGGTTTCTTGGTTTGTATCTGGAAGAAGATGACGTATCCCCTCAGCCTGCTATAAATAAGTAAATAATTTTTAAAAAGCTGTTCTAGTAAAAGTGACATGTGCAGATGGTAAGTTAGAAGAACACGTATTTTTACAAGCTGGATTAATGAATGGACAAATATATATACTTCTGAATTTGCATATGTACAAATGGAATCAGGAACTGAGGACTTTATGTAACACCACCCTGACACCGTTCCCTTCCTCTTTGCTTGGTTTTTAAGCTGTGGCTAAGAAGCCTTTGTTGGAAACAATACCTGAAAAAGCACACTATTAGAGGTGTAAATATTTTCAAGATATTAAGGTGTAGTTATAAATGTCTGTAGAGCTGATTAACATCAAAACACAATAGGCCTGGGCATCACAAGAGAAATAATTTTAGATCTTGTGACAAATGACTCTGTTAAACTCCAAATAGCCTTGAAAGCTTTGGGGCTTTGCATATAATGAAACACTGAAGTATTTACAGCTGAAGTATCGGGATGGTCACTGATAATTTTGAACTTTCTTTGCCTGAACCCAAACTGTGGCAGTGTTAGAATCAGCATAATGCAGAATTTATTCAAGAAGTATCTTAAAATTTTTTTTAATTAAATTATGCAGTTTTGAGAATGCTCAGCAGTATTTTTATTTCTGTATTATGTGGTGCATATGTATTCTTAAATCATCAGCTGATTATATGTGTTGTTACAAAGAAAAAATAAAATGATCCTACTCTAACATCAGTAAATCAATCATTACACCCCCTGCATGTCTGAACCAAAGTCCACACTGCAGATGGAATTGGTATGATTCTTAATTTGTGTACATGCATGAATGTAAATTTCAGAGCCTTTATGCTCAAGTATTTTAGGGGTTTTATGAGCTCTTTTACTAAGTAAAATAAATGTGAATGTAAAAACCCTTTTCATTTAATTAGGTTATATTTATAATTTTTCTGATACCAGGTTTGGTATATTCTGGAGTTTTTTGAAATGCCTCATCATCAGAACTTAACTAGTTTTTGTTCTTGAGCTGTTGAACAAATTTTTAGTGGGCTAACACTGCCTTTTAAACAGCTGAAACCTCAACTGTCATCAGTTGATTCAATAAGGACTGCAGGAGTGGTATCCTCGGTAGCAATGGGAAGAGTTTAACTAGCAATCACATCTTGATGTTGGTCTTCTCTTACTTTTTTTTCTTCAGTTCCATGCATGAGCTTAAGTTATTTTTGGATCAAATTCTGAAGGCATTGTGGTGCTGAATGCTCTAAAATCTTAAAACTTTCTCTCCTTACTTGAGAATCCAGTGTTTGTTACACATGTATCCCTAAAAAACACCTGGAGAGAGCTAGGCATCTTACTGTTGGAGCTACAGAGCCTGTATGCTGTATTTGCTTAAAAATAGAATGCTATTTTTAGCTTGTGGCATTTGACTACCATTGGAAAATGCTGTGAATAAACATCAAATCTCTACCTGTCTTAAACAGGGCATGGTGGTGCTTACCTTAACTTAAGGGTTAGGGGTTTGAATAATCCCCCAAAGGAAAACACCAGAACATCTTGTAGGGGGTTCATCCTCTTCGAAATACCAGAAGAAAATGGGGTGCCAGTAACAACTAATGGATAAAATTCACAAATGGTCCTTGGAGCAGAAACAGGGACCCAGACCTTTTCCTTCTAAGCTGATTGCCTTAACCACTGAGATGGATTACTTTATGCAGAGGAAGACAGCTTCAACAAAAGAATGTGAGACATGTGCCCGTAATCTGGAATAGCCTGTAGTCTGGGAGTTTAAAATTTTCCTGGAAAAAATGGACGATATATGCAATATAGCGATTTCCCTCAGGCAAAAAAGGGAAACAGAACCTACATCTCTTGAACTGTTGTATAAAGGTGTTGGGGAGCAGGAGGAAACTGTTACATGTTTTAAAAGAAAAGAGGTGTTGCTACATATTTATTGACCTTTCAGATGTTCAATTACCACACTGGCTGAATAAAAAAAATCAACCCTTCAAAAATCCCCCCATCCAGCTTCTGGATCCCTACTGGATTTCAAGTGTGTTCAAGCTGTGCTGCTCTGTCAACACTGAGGCTTTTATTGACATGTGCAGACGTAGGATGTTAAACCAAGAGCCCAGTTCCTGTGCTGATTGTCAGCTGAGTGTGTGTTTTAAGAATGAAAAATGTGCAGCTAGGTGCCTAGATAGCCTTCAAACCATTTCTGAGGACTGGCACACAAAATGTTTTCAGTAACAGTCCAAAATTGTTAATAAGAGCTGTAATGAGGGTTTTGCTTAAATGCAAATATTTGAACCTGAACAGATGCACTAGCAAATGCTAAGTGAAGAAAAAAATTACAGATGGAACAGCTTTATGTGTTAATATAGTTGTGATTTTTTTTTTTCTTTCAAAGGAAACATGATGGGGCTGCTGTAAATTTAATCATTTGTGTTTGGAACTCTAATTGTGTAAACACATGCTTACATGTTTATTTTTATATTTTCTATTAATATCACATTTACCTCAAGGTTATTTGAAACATTCAGCCAGAACTACTGTGCATTTTGTAGTGTTGGGATCCTCATGGCGACCTAATGCTGTTTCAATAAACTACAGTCTATTTGTTCTATTTTGCTATGCAGTAAACTGTTACAGTTGCAACAAAATGAGTTTTCATTCAGATTCTATTAATTCTCTCATGGGTCTCCATATTGTCCCTAATACTGTTTTGTTTGGGTTTTTTTTTTTTCACTTCCTCTCAGGATGCTCATGGCCTGTGTTACCCTTCAAGCAAACGCCACGAACAGACTTTTGCCTACTTGATTGTAGATCCCTGCAAGCGACATGTGAACACTCTGTATCACTGTTTCGGGGGGAGCCTGTTTGCTAACTAGTTACAAGCGCCAGCTTTATAATGGAGGTGGCTTTCTCTCTGCGTGGATTCAGGTAGAAATGGCACCGTTTTCTGACGACGAACGATGTGCTCCCTGATTACAGGCTCGGAAGGGCTTCACGTTTACTCATATGTTACTGTGGGGTTAGAGACAAAAGTTTTCCTGTATTTATAGTTCTTGAAACTGTCTTCTTGGCAGTTTCCCCCCTCCCCTCACCCGGTTTATCTAACAAAAACTATCGCCCCGGAGGTCTCGTCCCTTCCATGAGCCAGCATTACCGACCCACGGCGCGTAACCGCGGGGGAGGCTCTGCGGGACCGGAGAAAGCGGGAGGGACGGGCCGCAGGGG
>VXBX01001175.1:165085-278789 GCA_013400415.1 Scytalopus superciliaris
CTGAAAGTTGGTGTTCAGGCTGCTGTTACCAACTTTTTGGAAGGAGGCTGTGCCTACTCGACTGTTATTAAGTAATGAACTTTGTTGCTAAGCTATAAAATAAGTTTTATTATTGGATATTGTCACTTTATCTGTGTAGCCAGTAAGAGTGAAACTCTCTGTGTGTACTGGTGCCTGGTACCCTTGTTGTTAAGGGTCTGTCAACATTTCCATTATTAAACTTCTGTTTTGAAGGATTTATATCTTGAGTTCTGAAGTTCATTCCAGTTTGAACCTTGGCACGTACTCTCACAGCCTAGGAGTTAATTCATTTTCCAAATACTCGAAAAATCAGTCTGGCCTTCATATAGCAAGACTGAAAAAAAAAAAAAAAAGAATTGGAGGAGGTGGAGCAGAGTTGCTTCTGTAATTTTGGAGCTTCTGAGTTGCAGACCTTTAATAACATACTGAATTCCAACAAGGAATAAGGTTTTATGTATAGTCTTTTTCCAACTTTTGCAAATCTTATCGCGGTTCCATTGTGTAGAAATCCTGAACGGGCAGACATTCATCTAACACTTGGTGCTTTGTCTTGTCAAATACAGTAACTGCAGTTAAATAGCCATCATGTTTGAAATGCACTTAAAGTGTGTGATGTTCATACAGCCTGTGCTTTTAATCTTAGCTTTGTCTTCCTCGCGTATGTTACTCTTCATCTTTAATGCATATTTAGTTGGATCACTGTTCCGTGTACCTTTCAGTTGGCCTTAAAATACAGACTTGAAATCCAGATAAAGCCGGAGAATCATTTGCTTCATGGTGGACCGTCTTATAAAATAAGACTGTTTTCACTTTCCTTTTTGCTTAATTGTGTCACCAAAACATTCTGTTTTAAAGAAAAGTTTTTTAATTTTCTGTAATTTCCCCTGATTCTCAGGACTTAAAATGCCACAAATGTAGTTGATTTGCTACTTGCCTATTTTGTTTAAATGTAAGTGCAGGCTAATTCGTTTCCAGCTGAATACACGAAACTTCACGTATGCTGGCATAGAGATGGAGGGAAGCAGAACTGTCGGTCTCTGTAAGAGTATGTATGTGGGGCCTCACGTATGGTGCAATACCTTGTGTAGAGAGGTGTGACAAGGGCTGATACATGCATCTCATTATAGGTGTCCGTGTTGTTCTGGTGTATCTATAAAACCAGTTAATTGGCAAATGTATTTTAAAAGGCCATTTTTTTTTTTCTATCGGTTTTTCAGAGCTGCCTTTTCTGTTCCATGGTGGACCTATATTTACCAGTGGCAAGGACATTCTATGTACTTAAAACTGGTGACTGGTGAATGGTTTTGTGAGTCATTTGTGATCGACTGGTTCAATCGTTGGTTGAAACTTTGCTTTGGATAAAGCATGGGCAGACTCTTAATACCCTTAAAAATGTGGGTTGTTAGGAAATCTTCTGTTCGGTCTTCTCGTATAGCTTTTCTGTATGGTTGAATTCTGAGTCTTCCTCCATTGGAACTCACTGCTGTCAGTTGGCATTTCGCTGTTGCTTTTCTCTTCGTGTAATTTTTTGAACCCTTACAGAGGGTGTGTGTGTGTGTGAGTGTACTTGAACCCCCACACCTCCATTTCAAAAGGAGAGTGGGAGATTACTCCTCCAGCAGAAAGTGAATGTGATGGTGGTGAGTGGGTGCAGTCCAGTAATGAACCACTCAGTTTTCTGCGTGAGGTCTGCTGACTGCGGGCAAGTTCTTTTTATTTAACCCTGCACCACGGAGTAAGAACTTTAGTTTTCAAAATAAAACTAAGGGCGCTTAGCACTTACTTAGTGCTAGTACGAGGGCTTTTGTGATGCTAATTAACCAAAGTACTCGGAGGCTCTCTTCAACAGAGACTACTGGAAAATAAGCAGAACTTTAAAATTGACTTACGAATTTCTCCTGAAAAGTTCATTTAAAATATGTCGTTTGACAGTTTCATTTCTGCTGAAATAAAGGGATCCTAATGGGAATAATTTCACTCCTGACAGGCTAGCACTGATGCAGGGACAGCAGGAGCCCTGACCCCACAGCATGTCCGAGCTCATTCCTCTCCAGCATCACTGCAGCTGGGAGCTGTTTCTCCAGGGACGCTTACACCCTCTGGAGTAGTGACTGGACCCGGAGCTCCATCTTCTCAACACCTCCGCCAGTCTTCTTTTGAGATCCCTGATGATGTACCTTTGCCACCAGGTTGGGAGATGGCTAAGACACCATCTGGACAGAGATACTTCCTTAAGTAAGTAAAATTTCTTTTCAGTTAGCTGTATTACTGATACGTGTTTGGACATAAAATTTTTTTTTAATGATATTTTATTTTTAGTACATTTCATTGTGTTAAAAATACATATTTTTAAAAACATGATCTTGGTTTTAAATAGGAGACCCTACCACTTCAGTATTTCTCCCATATCAATTCTCTGCTGTTCCTAAAAACTGTATGATGCTCTGTGAATATTGGTCCTATCTTAATCTTAGCTGAGGAACGTCAGCTGTTATTTCGTCTACTAAAAGTCAGTGAAATGGGCAATAGTGATTTTTAAACAGTGTGACTTTTGGATTTGCTGAATCTGGTTAGAGTTGTCATGCAGGCCAAGATACATTTAACCTCATTTTTATAATACAGTTATAAAAATCTAGAGTAGAAGCTACTCTAGTGACTATATCGAGACTTCTTATATTTTGATTTATGACAGTTGCTTAAATATACAATTAAAAAGTTTTTGCCTACTCTATATTTGTGAGGAAATTGATATATGTGTTTGATTGCAGTACTTGGGTCTGTAACTTCTCTACATTCCCCGAAGTGAAAGGGAAATTACAGAACTTCTAACATTGTTTTGTGTTCCAACAGCTGTAGCTTTTTCACACAGTGAAATTAGTATCACCTTTTCTATAACTGAAGAGAGGTTACACATGCCAGCCATCTGACACCTAATCCATCAGGGAGCATTTACTTTTATTCTGTGCAGTTTTCTAAAACAGCGGGAGCTTGTTCTTCTTTCTAAAAGTGTGCCCACCAAGACCATAACTTGCCCTCAAATATTTTGACTGTATTTTGAACTTTTTATTCAGCTGCAAGTCTTGAAATATGTCAGTTTCAGGGCCGAGAGAGTCAACACTGTATTACTTCTGTAAAACTTGTTTCAACCAAGAAAAACATCTTTATCTCTACCTTTCTTGCTTAGACATTGCATTAATATGTGCATCTCATTGAAGTACTTCAGTCTGTAGCTTCAAAAACAAATTTACATTGTCTGCAGTGAAAATGGAACTTGCAGAACTTATTAAAAATGTTTCTTCTTCTTGTAGCGGTGGTGTTTCCATACAGAGAAATTATTTCTTTTTTCTTTTTTTTTAACTAAAAAGAGGTGTCAGTAGTTATCTGATGTTATTTGAACCTGAAGGTTATTTTTTAGAATGATCATTCTCTATTAGGAAAATGAAAAGAAGCATTAGCTATAGAGCTTGAAGATGGGATATTTTCTAAAAAGTCAGCATGTTCTAGAATGTGAGCTTTTCAGGGGGCAAGTAGAAGTTGTTTTTGAACTGTGTAAGTTTATGCCATTTGAGAACTGTAGCTCGTTGGACCTTGAGGAAAGAACAGACTGTGTTTTGAAATGAAAAGCAAACTTTGTTTTGACTGTGTTAGTGAGAGCTCTTAAAGAGCAGCTTATGAAGCACAAAAAATAGATGTTTGGTTTTTAAGTTTTACTGCCACAAGTGTTTGTTTTTGATAACATTGTCAAATTTACAGAAAAATGAAACAAAAAATGTCTTCATGCTCTTAGAGTAATTTTTAAAATTATGCACATTTAGGTGAAATCAGAGTGAAAGATTTGTTCTTGGAAAGCTTTTTCTGCCATTTGGTTATTACCACAAAAAATCTTTTCCTTCTTTTCTGCAAGTTTTTTTTGTCCTTTTTTGGTGTCCTGGTATCCATTTCAAAGGGTCGGGTTTCAGCAAGAACAATAAAGAGCCTGAGAGGGGAAAGTACACACAAGTCTGGCAAACTCATCTGCATGAGCACGATCGTTTGTTCTCAAGCAGACATCCAAAGTAAATGATTGAAAGAGCTGCTAGCTGTGAAGGATGTGTCTTGAAGGGGAAAGGAGTGGAAACAAACCAGGTTGTTAGGAAGAAAAATAAAGGCTGTACTTTTTGAACCTCTCCCTGCTGGGTCACATGCTGACCTTGGGAGATTTTAAACAGTGTAATGGGCTGTTTTCTTTTGCCTTTCCTTGGGTGATGTGTAGTATGGGACAGTTCGGAAGGCTCTGTTCACACTTGAAGAACATCTGTTGTTCCTCAAAGGTTGCTTAATACTATCTACAGGTGAGACCCACCAGCTTCATTGGAGTTCACAAAGGTTTGTAAAAAGCATTTCAAGTACTAGCAAAATGTTTGCTCTCTGTGTGTAGGAAATCCAAGAAATGTAAGAATTAGTTTTGAGTAGCAGGTTTGTATATTAAAAGTTTTTTTCAGTGTTGAGTGATAAATTCTATCTCACACCTACAAGCCATTAAAAATTAACGTCTTGCTTAGTTATACCTCAAACATTTGCTTAAAGTGTGAATACTAAAATTTCTGATTCAAAGTAATTTAGAGTGGTTTCTTCTACTGCATGCAGGTTTTTGGTGTCTCTTCCAAGTATTCAGCTTTTTTTTTTTTTGAGTTGGCTGCATTGCTTTTGTTTTCACTTGCTTTGTTCTGTAGCCACTCCATGAACAGTCTGGTAACCAGGCTCTAGAAAGATCTTTGCAGAATAGGTAACAATGGTATATTTTTTCCAGATGTCAGTAAGCCTTATGGTTATAATAATCATAATATACTACAGTGCAAACAGAATAAAATAAAATTGAGTACCATATTTAATACACTTTGGAATTACAGTCACTTCCACTAATCAATGGGTCAAGCACTGCAAGCATAGTAGTTTGTGCAAGGAAATGAAAATAGCATATGTGGGAGAGAAAATATTTAATCATCTTGTATGTATGTTAATACAGATACATGCACAGGGTTATTGGTCACTTATTTTAAGTACACACCCCGCATATCCATACATATTAAAAGAGGGTGAGAGGGGTAGTGTAGAGTCTGAACCAGAGCTACTCTTATAAATTACTCTATCAGCTAGATAAATAGACCCCCTTATGTATGAATGCCCAACTTATGAATTGCCAGAATTCCACTCATTAGCGTTCATCTCACTGCTGTGAGCAGTACTGCTGAGTAGAATTTTCCATTAGTGATGATTTTGAGCAGTGAGTTAAGGCTGGCTACTGTACAGCTGGTAAAACTAATCCTGGTTTTCACTGATACTGCTCCTTAAATTGAACTCACCAGTTAAGACTTGCTGGGTTTGTAAGTGGTCATGTCTGAGTCATCTCAGCGTTGCTGTGCAGTAGCCTTTAGCCCATTCTTAAACAGGCAGTAAAAAAGCCGTGCTTGGTTTGTGTGGTGATGTCAATTGCATTGCTTTTTTAACCACTTCCTGTTAGCCAGCTGCTGGTTGACATTTTGGTGAACTATGGAGAAAGATAGGGGATCGCTCTCTAGGCAAAAGATAATATGCCATGGGAGTAGCAGGCAACAGCTTGCAGAAAGAAAACATAAGTTTTGCTCAGTTACTCCTTTATCGTTTTAACTTAGAGTTACGCTTTTAATTCTTACAAAGCTTGTGTAATGCTTCTTCTCGTGCTGTAGTGTGAGGAAAAGTGAACTGACTGTCCAGCAAACAAGTCTTGTAATTATTTTTCCTACAGGAAGTAGTTCTTGCAAGCAGTTTATCAACAACTTCCCATTTTTTTTGCTGTGAAGTGTTGAATGACTTCCTGAAGGAGGCCAAGGTGGTTTTCATTAGTGTCTGTGAGTGTGTTTGAGGTGGTTCTACCCATCTGGCAGAAACCTTAAAAATGGATTTCTGTTGCACATTTCTTATGTGTTCTGTACAGAGATATGACTTCGGATATAAAATCAACTTCCTGGTTGTCTTAAAAAAATTTTGTTGCTATGCCTTTTTTTTTTCTTTTTTTTCTTTCTTTTTTTTTTTTTCATTTCCTCATGTCACACATGAAAATATCCAGTGATGCTGTTAAATTTCTTTCATCCCGTTTTTGCACTTGATGGGAGCCACCCAGTAGACCAGTATCATTTGCTCCCCTACTCCCCACCCCACGAAGTAATCTTAATCTTCAAGGGCAGAATATGTTTATTGGAAAAAGTGCAGCCATAGTTGCTTACCTTACTGAATACCTTAATTTTATTGGGAAATGTGTATTCAGAATCATTAGTTAATATGAGTTATTGTGTTTATAGTTCAAGCTAGTTGGTCAGTAAAATAGCAGTATTGTTGGAAATCAAAACTGCAACCACTGTTTTTCGTGGGTTTCTCTACTTTTTCATGCGTTTTGTACTAAAAAGCAGTTGAAAGTCTCTGTTTGCTAAATTTTATTTGAAATATGTCGTTAGTTGCATTTTTATATTGATGATTTGACTGTTTAACATAGGATTGAAGATCAATCCAAAAAAAGCCATGAAAAAAATGAGCACTATCAGTTTCAGAACATAGCTAAAGAAAGGATATATTAGTTAAAACACTTCTGAAGTAAAGGTTGCTGTAGTATGTTTTTGACTATTCAGTGGGATTTTTTTGTCTTGGAAGACAGTCATAGTACTATTAAGTGTATATTTTTCCTTCTGTCTTTTACTTGAAGAGTCCTATGAAAGAACAGTAACGCAAACTTTGGAATTTGCAGTTGTACTAAAGATTTCTTTATCTTTAAAAGGGCCGAGGAAGAAAAAGGGCAAACCTGCCTTATTTGTGTTAGCACTGAGACTGAGCTCGGAGTAGGATGAAAGTGCATACTCAGCCCAGTATGAGTTTGGAGAACTTGCAGCCAGCCTAGTTGGTGGGCATCAGTGAAAGCAATTGCACACAGTGCTTTAGTTGAGTTTGGTTTTGTTTTGCTTAAGAAAAATTGCAAATGATGCTGTATCCATGCATTTGATACCCAGCCATTCAAGGTGATCTTATAAGGCTATTCTGAAAGCATTTTAATAGATGTGATTTCAGGTTAAAAAAACCCCAAACATACCTTGTGGTTTTCAGTAATGTATTTTTCTCTTATTTTTAAGCATATTGACCTTTATTATCTTCAGAAGAAATTAGAACTGAGAAAAATACAGACTCTCTGGAACTTAGTTGGAAGTCAGTAATTAAATTATCTCTGAGGATTTTTTTTTTAATTAGCTGTTAATCTGTACCTTTCTTCTTCTCACAGATTTTGTCTTTCACATACCTCTCATAAAAATAGTCTTCGTGCTTTATAGTGTCTGATTTTTGATTTGCATGCTTTAAATGCCTCATGCTGTTTTATAGCAATGCTTTCCTATCTCCTAAATCAAATTGGAGATTAATTTTATCTTACCGGGGGTCTGAACACTTGGTATTATGTTGAAAGCAATAACTGTGACCAAGATTTATTGACTTGTCTTTTATAGCAGTAAGTCCCAAAGTCCCTGTGATGAGTAGTAAGAAGCGTCTTCTGATACAGGTTTAAACAGAATTTCATGTTTTAAAAGAGATGCTTCTGCAATTCTGCCTATTAAATAGTTTGTCAGGTTATATTTGGTTAAAAGTATTAGCATCAAGCTCCATGGATACAGTTACACTGTACGCTGTGGAACCACTTCTCTTTTCTCAGGACTTGACTTCTAAAGACAAACAAGAATTTGATATTTCAAGATGATTGTCTTCTGAACTCCTTTTGCCTTTCTTTTTCTGTATGCTGAAGATGGCAAAGAATTACCGTTGTGTGTTTTTTAGTAGTCATCTGGTTTGTAGCATGAGGTAATCTGTAACCCATCAGTCACATCATGGAAATTCCTTCTCAATAGAAAGCAATAAAATAATAAAATTATGTTAATTTGAAAGCTCCCATGAAAGTAAAACCGGGCACTTCCCCTCCCTCCCCCCGCCCCCCCAGCCCTTTTTGGTTGTTCGTGTTTTTTTGTTTGGGTTGGGTTGGGTTTTGGTTGGTTGGTTGGTTTGGGTTTTGGGCTTTTTTTTGTTAGATTTTTTTTTTTGTGAAAAACTCCTAATTGATAAATACAGTTGAACTGATGAGTGGCATATGTGGGTAAAAGCATACCTACTTTTACAAGATTAATCTCTTACGGTCTTATCTTTCCCTTCTGGAAAGGAAAAAAACCCAGTAGCTTTAAAATTCTAAATATAAAGCCTCCATTTATAGTTTGCTCAGTTTCCCTCTGCAATTGTGGCACAACAGCTACAGATTTTTAAAAGCTCACACAGAAAGCAAAGTGGATTTTTCACTCAGTTTATCCATTTTTAGACTAGACTCTCAGAGAAAGTAACTTATTAGCACTGGGAATGCTGAAAATGTAACTGCAGGATGTATATCAGGTCACATGTAAAATTAAAGCAGAGTTCTCTGCTCTCAAAGAAATATTTTCACAAATCAGACATCAGCACTTAGGGGATGATGCCCAGGAGAACAAGATGTGTTGCTTAGGGTTGAGGTAGAAGGTTAACTGTTAAAACTAGTCTGAGTTACAAGCAATTTCTTTCAGGCTCTTAGTTAAGACTAGAGACCTTCCCCCTGCAACCAACCACAGAGAAAACCGAAAAGTGATGTAAACAGCAATAGAGATCTGCCAGCCAAAACTAGGGATGTTTGTCTTCTTTTTATATGTGGCCATACCACTTCATGTGTTTATCTTCATAGCTGGGAACAAATTCAGATGATGTAATTAGATGTAGTTTAACCCTCTGAAACTGATAGCTCCTCAGTTCTCCTATTAATTTGTGTCCTTGTGCTTTCATGCATTCCAGTGTATTTGCTTTTATTGTTTGTACAATTCACATATACCTATACAGTAAACTCATTAATGGTGGAGCTCACTGTCTTTCGCTATTTGAGTAAATGATGTTCCCTTTTTTAAGCTGTGGTTTTTTTCCTTCCCCTTTTTTTTTCCTTCCTCCCCCCAACAAGCTGTGAATGATTGTGTAAATGGTAATATTTACATGACTCAGTTTCTCATGTAAATTCTAAAGAAAATTTCACTTCATTGAATGCCAAAATTTACAGGGGATTTTTGTGAGTAGAAGTTGTCTGGAAGCTGCCTCTGGGACATGACCAGGGTACGATATAGTTGACCCAAGAGAAAGACAGAATTGTTTGTAGGCGAAATTTGACAGCATGGGGATTTGCATAATGGGAAACAAATTCCTGGGAGAAGACTGTGTATTGGAATGTTAACAGATAGATGCCATGTACTAGCTGGACATACTCTCCCAAAGAGCTTATTAAACCTCATTTTGATGCTAGGCTCTATTGGGAAATTTAGCAGATGAACCATATTTTTTGTTAAGCATTGAATAGGTATCTACAGCAAAGGGAAAATTTGTCTTTAGTAAGAAAATGGTACCTCATAGCTATTTTTTGGTAAATAAAACTGGAGTTTTATTTGGAGAACAGAAGTTTTTGTAAGGCGTGACTAAGCTATGTCGCTGTTTTGGCCTCCTGAAGTGCTTCTTGGCGTCTGTTTTCTGGGATTCACTCTACTGGTGTTTTATTTGGCTTTTATCTAAGTTAGTTCAGGCTGTGTTTCAGGCAAGTATAGTTAGGTTTTATAAATTGCTGCTTTAAGTCAGGCTAATAATATAAAGCTGCCTTGTAAAGTAAGACTTTTACCAGTATACTACCTGTCAGTCATGCCAGTTGCTAAGGAAACAAAGTCGTCTTGAAAACAGGCTTGGACTTTGCTTTAATTTCACTAATGAGACTTTGCTGCGTCATAGTGAAAGACTAAGATCCCTTTTGTTGAGTCTCTGACATGCTGTTTGGTAACTTAGATCGGTGTTAGTGGTTCAGCATAGTTACTTATTATTACATAGAGGTTGTGAAGCCAGTTTTTTTTCTGCTGAACAGTTTTATAGGAAAGTCAACTAAAGGTCATTTAGTAATGCTAGTTTATATCTTGTGAGTTCTGATTATGGAGAACTTTGCTGTAAGTCTGTCTGCACCACACAGATTTGTTTAAATAGTGTTACTACTTTAAGGATGCCTTTCCCTTTCTGATCACCTGTTGCAACTGAAACGCTAAGTAAATTTTCTGCATTTTCTGGATTTGTTGTAAAATTAGGTATCTATGACTGAATGAAACATCTGAACGCAAACAAGCATAGATTTATAGGCAACACAGAATTCTTTGGGTAAAGGAAATAAATGCAACTCACACATGTATTTCCTTTGCGGCTCTCCTCAGTTATTTTCTTCTAATTTGTTGTACCTGTTTGCAAAACTTGGTTAGCAAGTCCCTTACAATTACTTTGCTTCCAACATTTTATGTAATTTAGAATGGTGAAGAATAGAGTGAAAGAGAAATTTTTTATTTTCAAAACCTTTGTCATTCGGAGAGCAACCAGCTTTGCATGAGTTAAGGACATGAAACATATAGTTAAAAAGGTGTAATCTGATATATAAAAGTATGTTGGAAAGTTGCTTGAAGAGTGTTCTATGCCTCACTTTATAGGCCGGTTTTGTATATATATTTGAAAAATACGTATTTTTATATATATATTTGAAAAACATGCTTGGATAAAAAAGTAATACTGTGCTTTAATTGGAGTTTATGTCTCTGTTGACTTCTGTGATGGTCTTTGGGTCAGGATGAATTATATTCATTTAACAATAAAATGTTTTAAATCCTTTCAGCCTTCAGTGAAAACAGTTAATAGCACATTCCGTGGTTACAGGGCTTTGTACACAAGAGCCTGACTGAGTTAAAACTGCCAGTGTTCTAGTTCCTGTATGGATAGATTTTTGAAAGCTTTTTGTTATGTTGCTGTTGACATAATTATGTAATCAACAGTGTGGAGCCACGTTTAATTTTTGTACCTTCTGACCCTAAGTGCATGCACAATTTCTTTTCTGTGTATATCACATTTGGCCTATGAGTTTTAACATTTGGACTGAAGTAAGCATTCCCTTTCATAATCGATATTTCAGATTTTCACTTTTTATGAGATTCTAATTCTAAAGATATTCTAAAGCAGACTTAAGATTTTAGAACCAAGTAATTACCAGGTAACAGAGGGCAGGAACTTTCAGATTTGTGGTACTGGGAGAACTGTTAATCTTTATGCCTGGAGGTTTTTGTTTGATTTTTTGTTTGGTTGGGGTTTTTTTTCCTCTTTCTTCCCATAATGACTAATTACAGAGAAAAAAATCTGTTGGAAATTTCACAATATCTTGATAATTTAGACATTGGTTACCCATAAGGAAGAGAGAATGTGAAACAGACCTTAGCATAAACAGTTAGTTAAGAATTAACATTTTAACATCCCTGTTAACAAGGTCAAAGGAAGTCTTAATTACATGATTTAAAAAAATACTTTGCAATTCAAAATTGTTCCTGTCTTTTATTATGCTGTCAGATGAGTCTTGACATGATCAGCTTCATATTATACAGATTTGTTGAGGAACTTGGACAGTTGTTTTCTTAAAACAATTGTATGTGGCAATATCTTCAGGAAAAAAGTTTCATAGTTGTGGTATCCATTTTCCAACTTTTGTTTTTAAGATTGCAGTGGAATAAGGAGCAGGGAACCTAAGGGGGACTTGTGTTTTTTTTTTTCTTCTGGTGTAACTATTTGTGTGGCTTTTGCTGAGGGCTACAGTTTGAACCCTGTTTATGCTGTGATGGTAAGCACGTTGGAGATTGTGTGTGAACTTTAATTGATTCCTTCACTTTGCAGTTGTATTGGAGTAGGAGTGTAGACTCTGGTCTGTGCCAAGCTTTGCCCTTTCGAAATGGCCTCAAATGCTTGCTCTGTGAAACCTAAGGGGGAGGATTTCACATGGTTTCCAAGCCAAGGTAACAGCTAACTTAGCAAATAGTTGAATGAGTTGCAATAAAGTGAAAGTTATAATGGATAAATTTTACGTAAGTCAGTTTATGGGAAGAAGTCTCTTATCCTCACAAGAAACTATTAGGCTCTTGTTTTGTGCATGTAAGCATTCATACATATTTGTATGAAATTTATTTGAAATGCAGGAGATTCTAGTGTTGATGCTTCTTAGTTTGCCAGTATCTGTGCATAATTTGCCTATGACTTTGTGAAATTGTTTATGTGAAAGTCATAAGCAAACTTTCAATTTTGCTAATGCATAGTGCTTTTAGTTAACTAGCTGAAATAACTAACTTCTCTCAGATTTCTACAGATAAATATATTTGATCATTATTGCCTGTACCTGCAGCTGTGATATGAAGTTACCAGAGCTTAGAACACTTCCCTGAAGTATCTGTGAACCGAATGTAACCATTCAGTTACATACCCACTGTCAATTAAAATTTTCCAGCTCCACTTACCTACCATATGTAGGTGGATAGGCACATACTGTCTTCATTTAGTCAAACTACGAGATACACTTTTGGTAAAAGGTGTTCTTTTATTGTATAGAATGCAGTTCAGTTCTTGACTTGCAGCTAAAAATCTGTTCTTCAGGTTGCAGAAAAATAAGTAAGATGCAATTTTTTGTTAAGCAATTACTTCATCTAATGGATTACTCCAAAAAGTGTTGTTAAACTAATGTGCAGTGCCAGTAGCAACTGGTGCTGTCACACTGTGCTTCATAAAACAGTCCTTTCATTTGCACTTCATTAGGACTAGTACCTTTCCATTTAGGTTAATATAAATCTTGCATACCATTTGAGGCAGTATTTCTGCTAAAGAAAAAACAAATTTGTCAAAGCTATTAGGCTGTTCAGCTCATGCTTCTGACCAGTGTTTTAGATCAGCTATAGAGCATCCTGCAGCAAAGCTGAACTGCAAAATCAGATGATAGTGTTGTGTTGTTTCATATAGGTATCTTTCTGAGTAACATGTTTTAAGGTACACTTAAGATGATCAGGTGAAGGAAAAGATTCAGATGATGTGTGGTTGATGTGGAGATAAAAAGTAGAAATACTGGCAGTAGAAGTAGCTATATTGTCCACCCTACGTCTTCATCTTCTGTTCTTGATAAGATGTTCTGTTTTGAAACCTAGCAGCTGCTGGGCTCTGCCAGGTTTGTGTTTGTAAGAGAGCATGCTAGCAACATTGCTTTAACCTGCCCATACTGATTCAAACCAAGTGCCTGTCTAGATCAGTATCTTGTTGCTGGTAATGGTCACAAGCAAATTTCTTGGAAAGACAAGAACAGGGCAGGCACATGTGATATTCTTCTCCGAGAATTCTTCCAGCTTCCAACTGGTCCTTCAAGACATGTGCTGTCTCCCCTTGAGGCAATAGAAACTTTTAGCATCTGCTGCATGCTTTGACAGGAAGTCTCATTGGTTGTCTGCTCACTGTATGAGGAAATGCCTTCAATCTGTTCTAAGATTGGCTCTCAGCAGCTGCATTTGGTGGTGCCCAGTTCTTATTTTGGAAGTGACAATGAACAGTTGATGCATATCTGTTCTGCTCAAGACTGGTATCTTTTCCTCTGGAAATTTTGTTTTGAAACTTGAGGCGTCCTAACCTGCTGAATTTTCCTGGGATAAAAACTTTTCAAAGTTATCCCTGCAACCCTTGTTTTTCATATCATTAACTCATGCCTCTTCCGGTTTTTGTTATTTTTCAAATGAAAGGTTAAGAAAGTTTGGCAGCATTCACCATTCTGAACCTTTCACTGAAAAGTAATTTATCCTTTCTGCTGCTTGTCCTTATACTCTGTATAGCTTTTTTGCCCACCCTCAGTTTTGCCCACCCTGTCGACTAAGAGTAAATTTCTACCACTGAGAAATGGTGATGCTGCTGCTCTTTCTTGGATAGACCCTGGTGTAGGTCCCTGGGGAAGTTGATCAGAGTCCTACCTCTGGTGCAGAAACTGCAGATTCCTCCCTCCTAGTGGTGTCTGGTGTGTTTCCTTGTTTTTACTTGTTTTCCTTGTTTTCGGTTTTAGTAGTAACTGTTCATGTCATTATCAGGACTTATCATCATCTTGTAGCTGCCTTTTGTTTGTTTGTTTTTGTAAAAAACAACAATACTTGCTGTACCTAATCAGATCTTGTAGTCGTTGGTTTCTGGAACTTAATGCCTGCTGTGATTGCTGTGTCTTCAGAAGCTGAGCCTTTTGTATGGACTTTGGGATGCAAATACTTCTGTTGGTACATTCACCTTGAAAGAGAGAGATCATCTGCAATTCCTTCTGGCTTATATTTGGAAGCTGCTCCAACAACATGAAAGTATGCTGGTGTGCTAAAATGATGTGTATGTGCTTTCAAAAAATCCAAGTGAGATTCATTTCTAGAGCAAAGTATTTTGTGAACGATAGTACACATTTATGTAGGTCTTTAATTGAAGCGATATGTGATTAGAGAAGTAAGCAATACCAGCATATTTAGAAGATGGCTTATGTTTCTTCATATACTTAGTTCCAGTGATGCTGAAAGAATGTCCATCTCAACCTTGTTCTGGAACTGTCATTTCATATTCTACCAAGTTTTGTTACAAAATTATTTCTGCCAATACCATGCTTCATTTCTGAGTAGCTGGGTACCAGATGCTTCCACTAGATTTTTCTGTGTTGTGCAGCATGTCTACATATCACAACAGTTCAGTAACCAAGAGAGAAGTATTTGGCTCTCCAAAGTTGTGATTTTTTGAAAGATTGTCAACCAGCTGTAACTGATTTTTGATATATATATTGTTTCAAAAGTGGCAGTTAGTAAGTGGATAATAAGGGACACTTGTCTGAGTCTGAAAAACGGTTGAGTGGTTAGCTCAGTGGAAACTTTCTTCTTCACTAGTGAAGGTTGATTAACTGTGCACTGGAGCTTCGGGATTGTTAGGATCTTAAGCCGACTGGAAGTTCAAAGGACCGTGATTTTATTTGGTGATTTAGATATGATTTTTTCTTCCCCACCCCAAAATTCACAAACACAGCCATTAGTATCTTTATCATTATCTAGCCAGTCTAGTACTTAGTGAAGTTTGGTTATCCATCCAACCTTCTGCTGAAAGCACAAATGTTGATAAAGCTAAATCAAGTCAGAAGTGACTGTTGAGCCAAGTCTGGAAAACCTCCAAGGATGGAGATACCACACCTTCCCTTCCTATTAATATACTCCTTCAGAAGCTGGTTTCTCTGCAGCAGAGCAAAATATCTAGTGTTATTCCTGATGGACAGCTCACACCTACTGATGTAAATCAGCTGAAGTTTCTCTACTAGCCAAAAAAAAAAAAAAAAAAAAGGACTATCATGCTTTAGGTGAGGTTTTCTTAGGATCAGAAAAAAAGATCAGTTAAGAAACTTGCTGTATTGGGTTTGCATGGCAAGATTTTGGTAGCGGGGGAACTACAGGGGTGGCTTCTGTGAGAAATTAAGCTTTCCTCATGTCTCACAAAGCCAGTGCCATGGATCTGCTGCTGGCAAGTGCTGAGCCTGTCAGCAAAAGTGGTAGGGCTTCTTGGATAATGTATTTAAGAACAGGAAAAACTGCTGAAGAACAGCAGTAGCTGGAAAGAGGAGTGAGAATATGTGAGAGGAACAGCCCTCGAGACACAAACATCAGTGAAGAAGGAGAGGGAGGAGTTTCTCCAAGTGCTAGAGCAGAGATTGCCCTGCAGCCCATGGTACACACCATGGTGAGGCAGCTGTGCCCCTGAAGCCCATGGAGGTCAGCAGAGGAGCAGAGACTGACCTGCAGCCCCTGCAGGATCGCATGCCAGAGGAGGAGGATGCCTGAAGAAGGCTGTGACCCTGTGGAAAGCCTGTGCTGAGCAGGCTTCTAGCAGGACCTGTGGCCCCATGGAGAGGAGCCCACGCTAAAGTAGGTTTGCTGGCACGATTTGAGAACATCTGGGGGACTTAGACTGGAGCAGCCTGTTCTTGAAGGACTGCACCTTGTGGGAAGGACCCACACTGGAGCAGTTCATGAAGAACTGCAGCCTATGGGAAGGACTCGTGTTGGAGGAGTTAGTAGAGGACTGTCTCCCATGGGAGGGACCTCACACTGGAGCAGGAATCCTCCTCCTGAGGAGGAAGGAGTGGCAGAGACAGTGTGTGATGAACAGACTGCAGACTGTCCCCCCCATAGTGCTACTGGGGAGGAAGTAGAGAAATCAGAAGTGAAGTTGAGCCCAGGAAGAAGGAAAGGTGGTGGAAAGGTGTTTTCTAGTTAGCCCACTCTAATTTAATTTGCAATAAACTTGTTTCCCCTCCATCAAGTGTGTTTTGTCTGTCACAGTAATGGTGAGTGATTTCTCCCTGCTCTTAAACTCAACCCATGAGCCTTTTGCTAATTTCTCTGCCTCACCCAGCTGTGGAGGCGAGTGTTAGAGTGGGTTTCCTGGGCACTTGGCGGCCAGCTGAGATCAACCCACCACAGTTTCTCAGTCTCTTTCACATATGTTAGTCCTGTGTATTGACATCCCATGTACTGTCCTTACACTGAGTACATTCTCCAACTGACTGTGTTATACTTTACAGTCTTGTGTGTATTCAGTAATTCACCAGGGGATTTGCCTTCGGGGGAATACCTGGTTGATGTATATCAGTTTTCTGGGTTATTGTTTACAGTTGCGATCTTACTTATGCAATTTCTTTTAACTTGCATGAAGCTCTGACAGGCTACTGGATGTGTAACACAGTAACTGCTTTTCAGCTAGCCTATGACATAGTTCCTTAAATGATCTATATGCTAAGTGTTAAGTCATAATAGCAGGGAATCCTATTCAAAACAGAAGAAATTGCTGCTTGTCTATGAAATCATCTTCCATATGTGTACTCTCTGTGTACTATAATTACAGGTTTCTGAGCAGGATAGCACAAAAAGAGAGAACTAGATAGAAGAGAGAGAAACGTATTTCCATTGGGAAAGTGTGTCTTTTAATGTTTGGTTTTGAAGAGATTTTTTACAGCACTAACTTCACAGCTGATTCCAGTAGTGTGCCTGTAATGTGAGCTGGCTGCATTGATACACAGATACAGGCCTTCCATCAGCAGCAGCATTACTCCCTGACCCTTATTGCCACAGTTAGTCTTAATTTTTCCCTGTAAATCCATTGTTGCAGAACTTGTATGGCACATGGGATGTGCATAAGTAAAGTCATAGGAAGACAGCAGAGCATGATGAGGTTAAAGATATTGTAATAGGTTGGGCTTGAAGAGTGAAAGCAAACTTTGTAGACTTTGTTTGAGGCAGCCTCTCTTGAGTTTTGTACCTGAAGCTGTGCTGACATAGTTCCTGGTGTAGTTATGCCATAAGTCATACATCAGGTTTTTTCTGCAGTCATATTTTTTCAGTTGGATTCATACTCTGATCCAGGTCATGGTGAGACTGCTCGGAGGGGGAAGTAGAGATAGACGCTTCATGAGAGTTAATTAAGCCTTAAATCAGTAATGCCACTAAAGAGAGTTGCATGTGGAGTCATTCCATTTGATAGCAGTATCTGGTTTTGCTTTCTTGTCAAAACAACCCAGTATTCCATGACGTATTTCTGATGAATTTTAGTACTGTTCATCTAAAATTCAATATAATCATGAACCAAATATTTTATGTTCTCAGAGCTTTTAAAATAATGTGTACAATGTTGCTGACTTACAGCAGAGCTAGTAAATTATGTAATCAATTAATAAACGTTTATTTATCCCCCCACATTTTTAGTAATATTTTCCTAGAAGACCAAATAGAATTTTGGAGCCATTTTCATTTATGCTTGGGATGTACTGAAGGGGTTTGGGGATTTAGAGAAGGGGCTTGTTGGTTGTGTGGTTGGGTGTGTTTTTTGTTTTGGGTTTTTTGGGGGAGTATGTGTGTTGTGGGTTTTTTTACTTGAATTTCTTTATTTTTTACATTTACTGTCAGTACTGTTCTCTGAAGTTCAAAATCATATGGTTACCATTTCCTGTGCACAGGTAGGTATATTTTATATTGCTCTGTTCTGGGCAGGTTCAGACAGGATTTGATCCATTTGTTTTGTCTGCAATGAAGGTATTTTAGATTTAACTGATGCCTATTTTTATTCTCTTACACCATGATAATACTCAACAATATTTTGATGAAATTTATGATGACTAAGTTGACAGATAAACCTACATTTAAAGGAGAGACTATGTAAACATTTTTAAAGGCTTTATTGAAATGTTATTTTTTAATTCTTAACTGACATTTCTAAGCAGTATTCTGCTGCTAGTTGCAAACAAGTTCACTGTGAATGCTAAGCCATTGTTCTAAGAGTAAGCCAGTACTAAGGCATAACATTTATTCTTGTCTTTCTTGAATCCAGGTTCTATTATGAACCTCCAGAAAAGAGGGCCTTTAGGTTTTTCAGTTAATTTTATGCACATCATATCAGCTATGGTGATATTCAACAAATGTAACGATTCTTAATCTAAAATTCAGAGAAGTGATTGACTACAGTCCTCAAGAAGTTAGCTTAAAAAGTGTACAAAATTTTACTCATAAAATTACTTTTTGAGGTATGTGGTTCAAAAAACCGCTTGTGTTTGAGCTCCTGTAGATACGTGATCAGCATCTGCTGTTGTGGAATTTGCATTCTTTTGCTGTTTATAGAAGCACAAATCTCATTGAATGGAGTAGCCTGAAACATGTAAGATGGTCTGAAAATGTCATTCTTATGCTCCAAATATGTGATAAATCCATGGGGGTCAGAGGAAGAAGTAGACATAAGTTGCTATAACAAGTCTGGTTTAGGTAGGGATTATGGGGGGGGAGGGGGAAAGAGGGAATTGAGGGGGGGCTGGTCATTGTTGGGTTTCTTTTTAGTAGATAAACCCATGCATTAATGTGTACCTTAATATGATCTTCATAAGCAGCAAAAAAATAAAGGGGGAGAGGAATTCTAAATGAACCATATGGAGAAAAAAATTGAAAAGCATTTGTGTTTGTCTGTCTTGTAAACTTTTTCAAGTTTTATTGCAGCCATCTGTGTAGAATTACCACCTTCCTTTTGCATAGGACCTGGACTAGGGTGACACAATGGTTCTTCCAGTGACATCAATACACATCTTAGTTACTTAGGATTGGCAAATAAAGAAAAGAAAAGCTCAACCCAGAATAAAAGACATACTTTAATGCTTGATAAGTATTATACTTGGCTGTGATTCAGCATGCATTCTGTTGCTGATGAATTGAGATCTAAGCATGGTTTCATTCTAACAATGTGTGTAAACTTGGCTTTGCTGCAGTTACAGATTCAATGTGTGAACTACATTCAGCTGAAATCAGCAAGGGGTGTGGTAGTTTTGTGGTTGGGGAGTTTTTTTTGGTTTTGGGGGGTTTGTTTAGGGTGTGGGGTTTTTTGTTTTGGGGGGGGATTTGTGGGGTTTTTTGTGGTTTTGAGGTTTTTGGTTGGTTTTTTTTTTAGTTAAAAAACTGCACATTGAATTGAGCTGTGAGCCTGTATGATGTGTTATGCTATCATCGTTAATACGCTGTTGAAGCTGTTCTGAAATGAAGTGGTGCTGCCTTTGTATAGAATCTTCTGTTTCTTTGTAATTTGTCAGAGTGAAAAACTTTTGGCTTAACTGGAAGATGTGCAGTACTGTAGGTTTTGAGAGGAAGACAATTTGGGTATTTGTCATTGCATGTAAGTGTTGATTTTTAAGCTTACAGGTGTTTAACAGAGTCTGTTCAGGCTTTTAACAGAGTCTAAAATCTGCATGAAACAAACATTTTACTGTAGTTAACTTTTACTGGAGGATCATAATTTTTATTTTATTTTATTAACAGTGTAAATTTTCTACACCTAGTATTAGAAAGTCACCGTAAGAAAAAACATATTGAGCCAAACTAATGACTGACCTACGAGTGACTTTTAATCATGGAATCGTTAAAGTTGGAAAGGACCTCTAAGGTCTTCAAGTCTGTTACAGTGAACACAGTGTTGTCAGGTTATCCCAAAGTGCCATATCTACATGTCTTTAAATACCTCCAGGGATGGTGACTCCACCACTTCTCTGGACAGCCTGTTCCAGTGCTTGACAACCCTTTTTATAATATCCAATCCAAACCTCACCTGGCACCATTGAGGTCATTTCCTGTTGCCCTGTTTTTACCTGGGAGAAGAGGCGAACTCCCACCTGTCTACAACCTCCTTTCAAGTAGCTGTAGAGAGCAGTAAGGTTCCCCCGAACCTTCTTTGCTTCAGGCTAAACCACCACAGTTCCCTCAGCTGCTTCTCATAAGATTTGTGTTTCAGACCCTTCCCCAGCTCTGTTACCCTTCTCTGATCGCACTTCAGCCCCTCAAGGTCTTTTCTGCAGTGAGGGGCCCAAAACTGAACACAGGATTCCGATGTGGGGCCTCACCAGTGCTGAATACGGGGGGACAGTCACTGCCCTGGTCCTGCTGGCCACACTATTGCTGACACAGGCCAGGATGCCACTGGCCTTCAAAGGCTTTGATGAAGTCCAAGTAGTCACATCCACAGCCTTTCCCTTATCTACTGAGTGGGTTACCTTGTCACAGGAGGAGATCAGGCAGGTCAATCAGGACTTGCCCTTCCAAAACCCTGTTTTGCTGTCTGGGCCTGATCTCCTGGTTGTCCTGCATGTGTTGGCACTCAAGATGATCTTTTCCATGATTTTCCCAGCATCAAGGTCAGGCTGACAGGCCTGTCGTTCCATTGATTCGCCTTCATCCATTCTTGTAGATAGGCATCACATTTGCTGATCTCCAGTCAACTGGGACCTCCCTGGTGAGTCAGGGCTGCTGGTAAGTTATGGAAAGTGGCTGGATGAGCACTTCCACCAGCTCCCTCAGGATCTTTGGTTGGATTCCATTTGGCCCCACAGATTTATGTGTGTCTAAGTGGTGTAGCAGGTTGCTGATTGTTTCTCCTTGAATTATGGGAGTTACATTCTGTTGCATCCCAGTCTTCTGGCTTGGGGGACTGGGTACTCAGAGAAGAATTGGTCTTACTCTTAATAGTAATTGAAGCAAAGAAGGCATTAAGTACCTCATCCTGTGTCACTATGCTTCTCCCTGTTACCAGTATGGAGATTCTTCTTAGCTCCCCTTTTGTTGCTAATGTTTATAGAAACATTTTTTATTTTCCTCAGCAGCAGTAGACAAATTACATTCTGGTTGTGCTTTAGTCTTAATTTTCTCCCTGCATCACCTCACACTACCTTTGCAGTCCTCATGAGTTGCCTGCCCTTTCTTCCAAAGGTCATAAACTCCTTTTTATCATTACTTCTGGCCAAATCTCTCGATTCAGCCAGGCTGGTTTTCCCCAGCAGCTCATCTTTTTACCATATGGGGATGGCCTGTTCTCACACCTTTCAGGTTTCATTCCTGAAGAATGTCCAGCCTTCCTGCACTCCTTTGCCCTTCGGGACAGTCTCCCAAAGGACTTTCTCAACCAGGCATCAAAACAGGCCAGAGTCTGCCTTCTTTAAGTCCAAGGTGGCAGTTCTGCTGATGCCCCTTCTTACTTCTCTGAGAATTGAAAACTTTGACATTTTGTGACTTCTCTGCCCAAAACAGCTTGTGACCATCGCATCCCCCACCAGTCCTTATTCTGCTCACAAACAGCAGGTCCAGAAGGATGCTTTCCCTAGTTGGCTCCCTCACCAGCTGTATGAGGGAAGTCTCGTCTTCACACTCCAGGAAACTCCTGGACTGTTTCCTCTCTGCTGTGTTGTATTTTCAGTGGACATCTCATAAGCTGATCAAGGGCTGGTGATGGTGAGACTTCTCCCAGCTGCTTAAACAATATTTCATCTGCCTCTTCAGCCTGGTTTGGGTGATCTGTAACAGACTCCCACTGTGATACGTGCCTTGTTGGCATGAAACTATACTAAATAATAATTTGATCAAAGCATTCTAAGATTAAAACTGAGAGAGGGGAAAAAAAGCTTTTTGCAGAAGCAGAGTGGTTTAGATACAAAGTGACGTATTGATGAATGTTCTGAGTTATTCAAGTATTAAATGGGGTATTTAACAGTGAAACTATTTTATTATGCAAGACTTAATCTGTTGCAACTCTGACTGCGCCTGGTCTAGGTAAATTCAGAATGACTATTTTCTGTTCTCAAAAGTTTTGTAAGTACACCTGTGCAAGCTTTATTAAGAAGGGTGAACATGTAGTTTTGTTCCTAACTGTATCCATACCACATTCTTTTTATTTGTGTTGTTTTTTTTTGGCGCATTTGTTGTTGCTGTTGAACATCTTGCAAGTTCTTGAAGCACAGCTACCAGCAAAATTCAAGTGTAGAGCAAGGTACAAATTCATACAGCAGTTAACGTGAGTCAGTGCTTAGAGGGAGACTGAAATAGAAAGGAACTGAAAAATAATGCAGAATTGGGATTTCTTCATTTCTCCCTCATGTTGAGGAAAAGTTGTTCAACAAGAGCAGTAAAAGAGGTAATGATTTAGATTAGTTTTAAAGAGTAATGACAGTTTGAAATTATAATTGCATGACTGTACAATACAGTGTACTATGCTTTTTGTGTCAAAATTAGCATGCTACTGCTTTATGTCCTATAGTGAAATTAGGTTTGATATGGAAGCCTAAGCAGAGGGATAGGCTGGGTTTTTTGCTGTTTTTTTTTCCTCAGAAAATATAGGTGGTTTTGTTTGCCACAGGCAAAGCACGGTGATGAAAAATACTGAGTGTCTGACCAAGAGATGATGTAGGGAAACAAGAAACATGTTGCTACAGGTCTGCTACTAAAAGAATTTCTCATGGTTTATTCTTGGAGGAACTGATACTAACAAAGAATTCAAGCCTGTGCCATTGTCTTCAGATATCCCACTAAACATTTGAAAGTGTGAGTAAACAGTAGTACTTTATAAATTTTCTGAAGTTCAATACTTTTTAAAAATCTCTTCTTTCTTGTTCCTTAAGTAAATAGTTACTGCAGTTGTGGTTAGTCTCAAACATCAGAATAAAAGATGAAGTTGTTCCTTGCTATACATGGCTCCTTTTTGATTTATGAGTTGTTCCTCCAGTTGACCAGCTTGGTTTAACTGCTGTGCTGTGTAAAACTAAAGTAAACTTTGAATGCTTTAATTAACTGTCCTACTATATAATGACAGAGCAAATAGTTTCAGTGTACGTGTTCATTACAGAAAGATGTATTCAGCTCGTCTGTGAACTTTTTATTCTCCCATATGTATAAAATTAGATACATAGATCAAAATATACACAATTGATTTTAACCAAAAGTCAGAATTGTAACACACAAACATGTTTTAGGAAATAAATGCCACTGAAATTCTCTGTATTCAGTAGAGAATTTCAGTTACTGGCACATCCTTTGAATAAAAAAATGTAACAATATTAGATATTTTGTGTACATCCAGTCAAGGACTTTGTATAGCATATCATTTCTGTTCTTTCAAAGTAGAAATTATCAGATGTGCCTGAGATCTAAAGGTGATAGTTCTGATTCCGGAATTTTTTCTGTATGAATTTATTTCACATAGTTTTTACTAGTTTTTATAGAGTAACTGTGAATCATAGCCAGTGTGACAAAATTAGAAAGAGAATAAATCTCAGTCATAAGTTTTGTGCGCTTCTTTATCTTTTGCTTGTGAGCTATTTTTTTGTTTCTAGTAGCAGTAGGTGTGCCATTCATGGTAATGTCACCCAGTAACAACAGGAGAGGGACAGTAAAAATTAATTACTTTAATTTCCTTTTTTAATACTTCTCTGTTTCAGGATACAAGCTTTTTGATTGTATAGTTAATTGAAGCCAGTTTACAGGTTTTTAGAGGCTGAACACTGCCTTCTTTTGTGAATGATTTGGTATTACTAGCATTAAGATTGGTTACCAGAAATCTAGTATTTTAACTCTTTATTCAGTCTGCTTCTGTTTGGTGAATCCTATTTAATTCTGAGCTTATGTTTTGCTTCATTCTGAGAAACACTGGGGATGAGCACTTCAGTAAGGCTTCCTCTGAAAGGAAAGAGGAAGGGTCAGAAGGATAATTTCTTCAATTCATGCTTAGAGCATTTGTTCAGAGCCAACCAGTGAATTTGTATTGATTGTGGCAATTCAACCCCTTATACGGAAAGCCTGTGTTTATTATTGGTTTGTGTTTGACCTCTGATTAAGTCCATCAATAGTTATTTTCTGGGCAAATATGTCAGCAGTGCAGAAGAAACTGGCAGTTGAGATTGCCAAAGCTCAAACAAATAGTTCTATAGTCACAGTTGTTTGGGTCTGTGTGTGAGTGGTCTTATGCCTGTGAAGCTGTTTAGAGTTCATTCTAAATAACTTCATTTTTTGTGACATAGCAAGCCTTGGAAATCTTTACTGGTTGCTTTTGCAAATCACAGTCACACAACTTGGGGATCAACCTGCTGTCGTTTTTATTAATTAATTGGATTTTAGACTGCACAAACAAATCCAACCTGGCTAAAAAATTACAATGGCACTCTTTTAGACAGATGCACTTTCCAGCTACAGCCAGAGAATTTGGAAACAGTACAGTTGTCTGTCACCTAGTTTGACCTTCTTGATAAAGGCCAGATAATGTAATCCATGGATCTCACTGTTGACAATATGTACATTTACTCTTAACAAATACTGGCCTATTTAGATGTTTGCTTCAAGTGAAGTTATGCAAAGACCATGCAGGAAAAACTGTTTGTGCATGAAATGGGGACAGGATTCTGAAATAAATTTCACTTTTGAAAGATCACATGGAATACTGGATTTATTAGAGAAATAATGGAAAATACTGGATTTATTAGAGAAATATGGAAAATAATTGGAAATAATGTTTAGCATTTGAAGGTATAAACATACTATTGCTTTTGGTCTTCAACCTTTGGAGAACTGAGTCTACTAAAATAGACCACTTTAATTAAGCAAAAAAAGGCATAAAGATTGAATATTTAAAGGTAATTGAGATTTAATATTTTATTTTCTTAAAAATGGTCAGAGAACATGTGAGATAAAAATGAGTCCCTCCAGTCTGTAAACACAGCAGCTTGTGCATTGACTTTGCTTTTCAAAGTCAGTGCAATCTTTCTAAACACCTTGTAAAGCCAATTTTAATTGGTGTATAGGAATTAGTTTGACACTTCCCACCTTCTTATGGAGTTAACGAATAACATTTAAACCAAAAGCAAGTTAGTTACTTCATAGCTGTTTGTGGTAGAGAGAGGCAGTGAGTGGATTAAATTTGAGGCCTCGATTTCTTGACAGGGATTTCATAACATTTCCCACACAGTACTGTACTTGTCTTGGGCTTCAGAGAAGTGTGTGTCTGTAGTTCCACAGCTTCAGTAATGGCCTGTTTCCTGAAGCTCTGGTTTGTAACTTCCTTTAGCATGACTTTACAAATTGGAGAGATGTGTTATGACGTGGATTGTAAGAAGAAGAGCTGTGCTTGTATTGTGTTACCCAGGTTTAGTGATCACTAAACGTAACTGAAGATCAGCACCTTATGACACTTTGGCAGTGGTTGCAACTCCCTTTAAAAGATAATACACTATAAGCACGTATCAAGTATTTGAAAAGAAGAAAGATGTGTGTGCTGTTTCCTGAAAGTGAAACTGGAACTGATGTTTAAAAGGAAATTTGGCTCTCTTGTGGCTGTGCCAGTCTGATAGGCATGTAATGTTTCTTCCTTCTCAAGGGAAGCAGAGGAAAGCAATCATATGAAGACATGTTTTAACAGTGTCTTGCTCTTGCACAGCAGTGGTTATCCATGTTTTGAAGCCTTCTAGGGAGCAAAGGCTTGGGCTTTATCTGTGAGTCCAAATTATGAGAAATTTTGAGTAAATAGTGTGGGGAAATACATGCTACATACTGAAATTATTATAAAACTTATTACTGCCTGCGGGAACGCTTCACAACGAAAGCATTAATTAAAAGCAGTATTATCCTGGCAAGATGTGGAGAACAAGATCTGTTCTTATAACAGAAACATAATTGAAGTCTTGTCAAAATATCATTAGGCCCTGTGGCAATGGAAAGAGCATCTTTCCAACATGGCTTAACTTTTTAGACTCCATTTTTTATGCTTTAAGTAATTTAGCAGTTTTCTATCTACATTTTTTTCTTTCATTTTTTGGAAGTCAGGTAGAATAATGTTTCTGTGAAGATCAGAAAAAAGAAAACAAATGGGACCAGATGCCCTTCAGCATATTATTAAAGGGAGTTGTCCATTGTTTTTGCAAAGCTGTTTTATCTCCTACAGTATAAACCTGGTGGCTTCTTGCTGTGGGAAAATTAGAAGGAGATGCATTGTAGAGGAAAGATATAATGGTTGTTAATTTAGCCCTGCTATGTTTTAGAAGGCTGTTTCCAGCTTGAGTCAATGAAACATGAGATATGGGAGACTATCTGAAACAGTTTTATCAGCAATGTGCTGCATGCAGCATGCTTGGCAATGTTACTCATGTTGTCATGTTATTCAAGAAATGTTGCATGTATGTAAATTTATTCTTTTGGAGGCTCTCTTTGCAGTGAAGCATTGCTGTTTGAAGGGAATGATTATTCTTGTTGATGAGTGCTATCTTGTCGAGATACTAACAACAAAAAGAGGGAGTTCAAATACCATTTTCATTATAATAACTAAAAATTTGAAAGGTAAGCTCGTTAAACAGCAAGTCTGTACAGAAAATATATATACATCTGTACACTGATGCCTTTAATGTTTATCTCAACTTTTAGTCTCTGTATTTTAGTAATTGTAGCTGTACGTAGTTCTGTGGTTTATAGGCATTTAGACCAGCTGATCACAATTGACTTAAAGAACTCAAGTGCTCCTGTCAGAGTTGCTTGGCAGTATTATGAAGACTTCAGTTCTGCTAATCACTTATATCTCACAATAGTTTAAGAAGGCAGAGTTTAATTGTTTTTCTTCTTTGTTATTTTCCCCTAAAACTGCTCAAGAGTTTTTGAGATTTAATAGTGTAGTTCTATAAGGTGTTTCTTTTCCTAAGTTCGGGGGGCAGAGAAGGAGGGGGAGCAGGGATAATATTAAAAAATCAAAGTGGCTTGGTGTATCCTAAGATACCAAAATTCAGCTTTCTGAAACTGGTTATAGAAGAGATTGAACCAATTTGCTGTTTCAAATAAATAGTAATTGAATCACTTAAATTCCTAAAATTCAGCAATTATTTTTGTGGTTGGTATGCAAATATTAAAAACTTCAGTTTCATTTCACTGTTGAATTACTTCATAAAACTTGTTTACTGTGCAAAGATAATCTGCAGGAGTTGCCAATTCAGTCTGTCTGCAGCATTCAGGGTAATTTTTGTTTAAATTGGTTCTTCATTGTGAACTTGTCAGACTTTAAACTAATTAGAAGTTCCCAAAATCTTACTCTTGAAACAAATACTTTATAAGGTGGCTTAGTCAAAATCCAGTGTCATGTGAGAGCTGCTGCTCCATGCATGTGGTGTATATTTGTGACATGAACCTGTTCCCAGGCTTTTTCTTTCTTAGTCCCTACTGTCTTGGATATCTGAAATAAGAACTTAAAGAACCTTCTGGCTCCTTTGTTCTTTAAAGTACTTGAACTTTTTGATGAATCAGTTTGCATATGGATATGTGAATTTCAGCAGTAGTCAATGTAGCGGCTACCCCAGTACATACTGTGTGTCTATATGTGCTTGTGTATTTTGAAGTTTTCTGATTTCAGAACTGCTGAAAAAAATTAAAATGCATAAAAGTTTTCATGATTTAGAAACTGTAGCCTGTAGGAAAAGATTAGTCTTGACAATGCAGCATTGTCTATTGAGTCAATTAAGCATGTAGGTTTAGCTAGCTTGGGAACAAGTTCCAGCATGTGACATTATAAATAGCACTCTCGCATAACAAATGTAAGCTTAGTAAGTGGCCCATAATTTCCCCTGGCACTTTACTAGGGTTTTTTTAGTAAACTGTACTCCTGAAGACTTTGAGTCTTTCTCATGACTGTCTTGGGGTGCTAATACTATGTGCTTAGGGAGTGTTGGATCAAAATAAGGGTGATTTTCTCAAAGTGTTGTCTGTTGTCTTGATTTTCCTGGGGACATGATTTTTTTCTCTGTTTATCCATATGCAGAAGTGAAAACTTGTGGCCCAGTGACTCAGAAATCACTAAGAGTAGTGCTAAATCTTCAACCTGTCCTGCTTCTCAATAGCTCGAATACATCCTCCTGGTCACCGAATTGTTTGAGCTAGTAAAAAGTAATAACATTTAGAAGAAATAAGTATCTCTATAGATTGTCATAGCTGTTTTCTTAATAGAGCATCCTTAAAGCTAAAGTCAGCATCCACTGAAGTAGAAGTTTTCAAAAGGTGATCAGTGACTGGTTGCCTTTTAGATATGAATTGATGTTAATATTGTGGCAAACTGGAGGATTCCTTCTGTGCAGCAAGCAGGGAATGGGGGAGATACTGTCTTTGTAGTAGACTGTGCTTTTTAATTCAGGCCTGGTTTCATTGCTGCATATTATTTTGTGTGCAGGATTTGTACTTGTCTTTGTACTGGAACCACCTTTTCTTCCTCCTTTTACCCCCTGTCCCAATCCTGTTGTATTTGTTGGAGAATAAATTCAGGTCAGATTTTTGCATCTTTGCATTTATGAAATCAGGCAACAGAAATTCCAGTAGCTTTCAGTGTGAGACTTCTAATTTCAGGTATTATCAGTAATGTGCCTATATGGTTTTCCCAGTTGTAAAGGTGAAACTATGTCATCTCTTGTAAAACAGTATTTTGAAGTGTTAAATGTTGCCAGCTTTTCCTTTTCTCCTCCCTATCCTTCTGGAAGTCTCAAACAACTTTTGGTGGTATGTAACAAATGTGGTCCCTGTTAAAAATGAAAGTCTGTTATAAACAAAACATATATTTTTTTAGCCTTGATTTAAAGTATAGCTCTCATCAGCCTTTCCAGTAGTTGTGCAACTTATATCTAAGAGTAGTGTGGTCAGCCCAGAGAATTTACTTCAAAAACAATTTAATTGTATTTTTGACTACTTTAGGGGAAATCATATTCCAAGTTCTGAAACTGAGTGCATTTCAGAAGGATGACATGCATTGTTGAGGCAGTAGTATAAGCCAGCGGTCTCCAGTGTGGGGTGCATGTATCCCAAGTAGTGTGATGGACAGTCCAACAGGGTGGAGAAAATGTATTTTGTACTGCTAATAAATAAAAATTAAGAAATTAAGTGCTTAGTTGATCTTTAGCCTCATCCTTCTGCCTATTTCTGTGTATGTTTTATCATGTACATCATATGTACTACATGTGTATTATTTATAAATATACAAATATTAGGGGTGCATACTTAAAACTCTTACTGCTAAGGTTTGCGGTCAAAAAAGTTTGGAGGCCGCTGGCCAAAGCTGCCTTGTACCAAGGATTTTGGTATGTGTGTTTTTGCTGTGTTCTTTGCTTTGCTCCCCTTTCCTATTGGAAAACCTCTGTGTTCTCTTATAACTTTATATTTAAAATATTGAGAACAAATGTTCAGTTTTAATTTTAGGAGATCAGGTTTACTTCTGTGGGTATATGTGAGGTCGTCTGGTGTGTACAATTAAATTGTGGTAAAGATTGCTTTGGTTCAGTTGCTCTGGTGTAAAAATTTTAGAAGTTGCACTTTTGTATTATGTCAGAATTCAAATTTCCCAGGAATATTGGGCACTTTTAAACAACATGGTGTTAGGTTTACTGGTGTTTATAGGCTAAATACAAAAAAATAAGTCCTGTCTCTGTTTAAGCTTAAAGCTTAACTTTAGAGGTCACATGTGATATTTGATGAGTTAAGCCATCCATATTACTGAAAAGTGTAAAACTAAATTATTTTGATCAGCATCCTTGTTTTTGTCTATATTCCTCTCCTTTTATATTTTATGTCCATTTAAATTTTTTGTTAATTTAGAAATTACAAGATTACTGAGCTGTTGGTTACATCAAAAGTCATAAAATGAAATGAAGCTGAGGTGCTAATGAAATGTCTAAGATGTTGCCATAAATGAAACTCTTTTAGATTGACATTTTAAGAAAGATAGGTGTTTAGGCTGGTTTTCTGGAACTTGCTCAAAAAAGACAATAGCTCTGAACACATTTCTTCTGTACAGTTTCAGGATTGATGGCACTTAGTCCAACATCCACTGGCTAGATTCTTACATTGCTTGTGTCTCGTATTAGGGAATTACTCAACATTTTCTTAAAATGTGTTTTTGAAGGGGATTGTTTTCCAAAGCGGTCTTGGATGTTCTTGCTGCATTACATTACATGCAGCAGAAAGGAGAGGCTGGTTACAGTGCATCTATTCCTTGGCCCAGTTGTGTCATTATTAAAGCATTACAGCAATCTGAACCTTTAACATAAAAACTTACAAAACCGTAGTCATAAACTTTAACCTTTTCTCATTTTACAGGTTTCGGTGGTACCTTGGCCTTACTGCTGCTTATGGAGACTTTTTTGTTCAATTGCTCCATATTTTTCAGATACTGAATTTAATTTGTTAGATAGGACTGGGTTAATGTAGTCATGAAGTAAATGCCTGTCAGAAAACGTGATTAACATCAGCAGAACCCCCTAGTGTGGTTTGGGCAGGTGCTGGTGTAAGGAATGTTTTTTGCCTTGTATCATCTGAGTAACAAAGGCAGGAGAAATGCCTTAATGCTACCACAGCATATACATGGAGGCTTTTTTGCCTGTATGGCAACATCAGCCAGAAGGATAAGAATTTCCATCCTATACCAAGGTGACCAAAAACGTGCCTGGATCAAAATAGCATGTGTTACTGAGTCTTGACTCAATCCTTTCTCCTCTTGGTTTTTATTGTTGTTGCCAGTTTGAAAGATAAGTGATCTGTTGGTGTTGTAAATGTTTCAGGTGATGTGGTGTCTGTGCTTTATGCTGGCCAGCACATTGTGTGCCCAGCATTTGTATTGGAGTGGAGGAAGGCTTGGGTTTGGCAGATGTTAGGTGTGCTGGCATTTGTGGCCACCCCAAAGAGGCTGGAGAAGGTTTATAAGGCTTTCAGTCAGAAGTGCTATCCTTCATTATACCAGCTAAAAAAATACGGCAAGTGTTGGTGATAAAAGTTCTCTTGCAAAAGAGGAAAAGAGGAATTTGGTATGTGGATTTTGTGCCTTTTTTAAGTTTTGCTATTAAAAATTAATCATGATCAGGTGCAGCTCATTTCTATGTACTTTTTGCTTTTTATTATGATCCGTATCATCGTGGATTTTTCCCTGCATTTGCATTTGGACTTATGGGTGAAGTAGTTCTGGATACTCCTTGAGGTGTCTGTACTTTTGTTACATCTTTTTAGTGGTGAATAACTCAAAGTAACTGAGTCAAAATCCCACTTGTGCTTCTGTGATTTTATACGAACTATGATATTTCTTCTTTAATGATGTATTTTATTGTTTTCAGTTTAGGGTTCTGGCATTCTCAGTAATTTATTGCTGTCTCCCAATAGAGAGAGTATGTTTTCTTTGGTGTTTTGTGAACAGAGGCAACTGGTTAAGAAGAGGAAGCCTGTTGATTCTGCCTAGGAAGAAAAAGCTGTGGTATGAGCCTCTCTCCTATTGGGTATTGTTAAATCTTGAGAGTACTTAAACAGATTGAAATACCTAGTTAGTGGGGCTGTACAATTGACTATTCTGGAAGTACTTTTGATTCCTGGTAGCATAATGAACTCGTAGCAGCTGCAGAGGTGGGTTGGTCATCAAACACACTGATGGCTGAGTTTTAATTGGTTTCATCTGTCCAAACATACGGGTGATGGCACTCGAGGCAGAACCTGACACCTACAGTTATATAGAGAGGAAGGAGTCCAACTTTACTTTAGGGGTGGTAAGAAAACTTGTTGAGCAGTGCTGAGAATCAGAGTTTTATTTGTAAAGTGGTACAAAATTGTGCCCCAAAATATGAAGCCTCAAAAAGTTCCTTCTTCAATATACAAAATTTATGCTATTTTCCCCTACTTGGACCAACATTGAATCTGTTTCCTAGGAGTAGATGCTTCAAAGTGGCTAGAGCTTTCAGTGTATACACTGCAGGTTAGATTTTTTCATGTATAGGGAAAACCTGAGTTGTTGTGGCTGCCTGTAGATTGGTAGGTTTGAATGTATAGAAAATGCAGAGTGTATTTAAACAGCCATCTGATATGCAAATACTGTTTTGCTGGATATTCCAAGATGTCTTCAGTACTTAACTTTAGGACCTAACAGTAATTGGAGTCTGCTACCTATAAATAAACTTTCATATATTCTCTAAGATTTTAAAAATATCTCTTGTGTGATATGTGCTCTGGAGCTGGGAGATTCTAAAAATTTGAATCCTGATTAGTTTCAGTCTTCATTAAGGTGGACTGACCTGTGAGTTCCAGCTGATTAAGTAGGGGTATGGGGCAAGTAAACATCTTAAAACTTTTTCCAAATCAAGACAGACCAGTGTCTTTTTGTTTGTACACAGAGAAAAAGCAAATTTGGGGTTTTTTTACTTTTAAAATTTTTGTTAAGAAGGGATTGTGCAGGCTGGACTTTGTATTGTGAGTTTTTCAGAAAGGAATCAAATGTTTTAGAATGTCTCCATAGAAATTCGTTCCTCCCCCACCATGTTCTTTCATATTTAGTTTCCATAACCAGTGCACTATTGTGAAGGAGGGGAAATGCAGGGTAACTACAGGGAAGCCAGCCAATCACTCCAGCATCAGAGCAGACTCCAGGGCTTGGGGGAGCTAACCTTTGTGACCTTCACAAGGGGCCTCTCTGAGGAGAGCCATTTTTCCTGCCTTGTAATGGTAAAGAAAAAACTTGGCAACTCCTTTGATCAGCAAAGCAAAAACAAGGAGAGTAAGGAGCAAATGGGCAGCTTTGTGCACAAAACTGCTAAGTCAGTGCTTGCATTCTCTGTGCTGAGAACAGCATTACCACCTTACATGGAGTATGTTTCTATGTGGTATTGAGATATTTGTTGCACATTTAGAAAACCTGTCAGTTCAAAACTAAGCAAAAATCTTGGTTGTTACCAGTTATGGTGAAGTAAAAATGTTTCATCTAATAATTTTGCAGTGTGAGAGTGAGGAGATTTTTTCTTTTTTTTTTTTTTTTTTGTGGCGGGGCAAGATTTTCAAAAGAGAAGGAATTGCACAACACTTTAAAAATAATTCTAGCATTGACAAGTGGACATTTTTTGTATCCAGCTGGCTTATATTTTTTACTGTAAAACTTACTGCTTTGCACTTTTTGATAGTTTTGCTTGTTTCTCAGTTGCCATCTACAGTGCATTTCAGATGCTTAAAGAAAGTAGTTTTACTTTGCAAATATGTAGTGGGTTTTTTTTTTTGCTTGTGCAAATTCAAAACCAAACAAAATCTGTTCTTAGCATATCAGCTTTTATCTTTTCTTCATTATATTTTTCAGCTGCTGATACACAAATGCCTGTATCCTTCTGTTACTGTTGCTAGTCTCTGATAAGTTGTGTTCCTCCTCTGTGATAGTTTCATGTTCAACAAACTGAGTTTGCCCATGAGCTGAAGTGCTCTGTGTTCTTTCTCTGCCTCAGAGTGGGTTCATAATGTTTTTATTCAGGAGTTCCTTCCACTCCAGTGAGAGTCTGCCTCCCAGTTTAATATCCCAGACCAGTGTATTTCTGTCCAGTGAACTCAACAGTACGTTCATTCTCGACAAGAATTCTTCCTGGGGTTTGTAAATGTGCAGATTTCGACCTCTTTCCTTGGCTACTTCAGCTTCACTCCATGCAGCTTGGCTCCTTTGGAGATGTTGGTATTACAAGATCGCCAGATCCCTCTGCAAGACACGTTTCTTCTTTTACATTTACACTATTCACTTTCTTTTGATGTTTCATCCTTTCCCCTGCCACTCCCTAGTTAATCACCCTTAGTACTGTGCTGAAAGTGGTTCACAGTGATTTTCTTTTTTTTTTTTTTTACTTGACTGAATATAAATAAATAACAGTTATGGAGTCAAGTAAACCATGTGTTCACATCTGCAGTTTTGAAGGGTACTGCCCTTTACTTTTATGAAAGTACATAAATTTACATGAGTTTCATTATCCCACAAAATAGCTACAGGTTTTCAGTAATTAAACAGTTTATTAGATCTTTGCACAGTTCTGAATAGGACGAAAACTGATTTTCAGTGGATGTGACTTATTTTTGTGCAAACTGTTCTTTAGCAGCTTTCACTTGCAGGACCTTGTTACTCTAACAATGATTTTCAGATAAGATACTAAATGGTTAGCATCTGATGAAGATACGCAGAAAATAGATTTGTTTGAAGTCCCTAATCACCACTGATTTTCTAAGTAATATTGTAGCAGAGTGATTCCATCAGCAGATTCATTTGCCTTGTGTGCACTTGACACTGTGATATGGTCTCACTTATATACAATGTGGTCAATACACTAACTGCAGTTACTGTATTTAAGGGACAAATCCAACCTACCACCTCCCCCATTGAGTGCATCGACAAAATCAAAGAGCAGTTCTGGCCTGCTCTGTGAGCAGGCCTGTTGCCCCCAGGCCCTCCTCTCACATGTGGAAGCAGCGTTGGCAGCAGCAGCTTCCAGTCAGCTCTACATGCTCTAGCACAGAAGGTGATATTTGGCTGCTTGGATGATACTTGCTGTCCGAGCAGCTGTTCCCTGTCTAGAGTAGGAGCATTACCAGATAGACTGCTAGATTACAGAGCTACTGCAAGTTAGTTAAGTAAGATGGCAGTCCTGATGAGCCCAGCATATAAGTAAATCAAGTCAGAGGTGAGGAGGAATGAAGCACAGAGTAATGGGGACTGTGAAATAGAGGCATGCAACTCCAGGGCCTTGTCAAGTTTCTCTGTTTCATACTAGATATTTTGACTGTCTTCTGCAGCATAGTCTTTGCACTTGTTATACTCTTAAAATTTGTTGTTCTTGATATATGTGAAGTTGTAAGTAGGTTTCTTGTAGAGAAGCATATTACGTTGTCAGACCTGTAACAGTCCTTTTCAGTTTTCATTTGAACATAAATATTTCGTACCAATTTTCTGAATATATATTTAAAGGATAACAAGATACCAGAAAAGATTGACTAGAAGGTTTAATGTCCCAATTTATACAACTAGTCATGGTATCTAGAAATAGATTTATTTCTTTTCAATGTACAGTTTGATTTTAAAAGGTTTTGAGATAAAAGTTTAAAATTATGACCTGTGTAGTGATATGAAGTGATTGCAGAATAAATTTTAAGATAACACTAAACAGTGCATGTTTGCTACTGAATTTTGAGTGATAAATTCTGGAAGGAAGTTGCTTAGTAAGTACCTGGAACTATAAAGGGTTAAACCACAACTTAGAAAAAGCATTAGCTGAGTAAATGTTAACTTTTTTGGTTTATTCAAGCATCTTAGTTCAAAACTAAGAAACTCAGACCCAAAGAGCAGAGTGGTTTGTTTCCTTCTTCCATAATTCTGCATGTAAAATTGATGCGAAGAAAGGACATCTGTTACAGTAGCTTTCTGTGCAGAGTGACTAGAAGCAATTGATTCAGATCACTAAATACAGATTGGACATTTTATGGGTATGTTGAAAGTTTCTGGAGGGGGGCAGACCGGAAGGGTTATATTAGCTCAGTGTTCAGTTTTAGCAAGCTAATTGTGGGTGACTATGAAGTGTTATTAATTAAAAAAGATACTCAGAGTTTCATTATCTTCTTGATACATCCTTTTTTTTTTGCCTGAAGGTATGGTTTACATCTCTGATCTGACGATTACAATCTAGATTACTGAATTTAAAGGGCAAGAGTGCCTATATTCTGAAGCTTGCAGTGACAGTGAGTCATTATGATGGAGCTGTGTTGTAACTGTGTGTTCACGTGCAGTTTAGGTGTCTTGCCCCAGCAGGTGTGTACCAGATAGCCTATAAAAAAGCTTGCCTAGTGAGAATTTGGCATGCAACTGGGATGAATGTTGTTATATTAGCTGTGTTCTCTAATTTACTCCTTATATTTCAGAAAAGCTGTGTCTTATTACTCAGCTGTTGGAATTACTGATATGTGATAGTGCATATTGGCTCTTCTGAGATCAGTAGCAGTGGGTTTCCAAACATGGGTTATGAAACAAATATGTTTTGTCTTTGAAAATTTATGTTAGCTACTGAATGACCTAAACCCAAACAAATAGACAAAACCTAGACAACCTTCAGAGCTTGCACTTACAATTTTGCTTGAATTGGAGGTTTTAAAACGATTTTGGCTGTTTAGTTGTTCGACAAAAGTAGTCCTGTAGGATGGTGATAAGAAGATTTTTGGCTATAGGAAGCCTATCTTATAGAAGAGATTAAAGGAACTCAGTTTGTCCAAGAGCTCAAAGTGGCTTAGTACTCATGGGAAAAAACTGCTTCACCCTTAAGGCAGTTTCTAAAACAGTTTATAAATTTTACAGGAAAAAAAAAAAAAAAGGAAAAGCTGGGAGCTGTAATGGCAGCATGTGGAACTGAAAGGGAGTGGAGGAAAGGGATGGGTTGTAGGGAAGTGCTGACTAATGGTCAGCAAACACTCTAAGGGAGTTCATGTATTAAGAACTGACCTCACTTCCTAAAGGAAAATAAACCCCATACCCCATACTTTTCAAACTTAACATTTGGGCTGGAAATCTCTAAACTGGACTATCAGAAAGTGGGGAAGGACTATGTTAGAAGGAAAGCTTCTTTATAATTATATTAGCCATTGAAAAAGGACACACAACTGACGTCTGGAACAGAAGTTAGCAGTAGTGTGTTGTGTATAACCTATAGTCTGATCTTTTGTATGGGTAGGATGTACTCGTATCTTTAGAGAGGCCTGTTACTAGTAAGCATGATTTTAAATGCTAGACATATATTTGATGAGTACATGTTTTTTAAAAATGGATGCCAATAAGTAAATAAAAAGTTTTCCCCCATCTCTCATGGGAGCAGCACAGCCCCTTCACCACTCTGCTCCCCCATCCCCGCAATATCTGAATGCTGATTTTCGTAACTAGTAGATGAAGACTGCAGTGATTGTAAATTTGTAATTAACTTATACTAAGTTAAGGTGATAATTTTAAGTTATTTAGGATTTATTTGAAACTCCAACTCTTTTTTAAATCTCCTGCTGAAATTTAGTGAAATTTGTAGATCTGTGATTTTTGTGATCTGTTTTGACTAAAAACTGTTAGTACTTTAAGAACTGTTTGTTATTTAAGTGATAAACTTTTAAATATAATCATGTGCTTAACACATTTTATAATCACTGTTTCTAATTCCATGGGTACCAAAATATGCTCAAAAAGCAAATGAAATTGCTGCAATTCAAATGCATAAATGTTGAGCTATTGGTATTTATTATGATGATTTAATGAAATAAATTAAAACTTTAATGTTTTCTAGAAAGAAGGTAGAGTCTGTTTTGCTGATGATGATTTCACAGTCAAACTTTCAGTTTCTGTTCCATCCTGTACTGCCTGTACCACTCTGTTGCTTGTTTGAGCAGGGAAGTTGGACCGGATGACATCCAACAGTCTCTTCCAACCTTACAGATTTTGTGAATACCCAAATTCTTAATAATAAAACAAAATATAAATTAATATTTCCAGTTGATAACTTCTGAAACATGCAGTGAAATTTGAGTTCAAAGTTAGTTTTACTTTCCTTTACTTATTTCATAGTGGGCCTCTGAATACTTTTTTAAACTGGTGTCCTTCCAACTTTTTGTGAATGGTGAAGGAAAATGTAGAACCTGAAACCCAAAAATCCTCAGGTTGAAAGCATTTGTAAGTCACTTTTATAAATAAAGATAATAGCTATTGTATGTAGGTATACTATACATTTAAATGATAGCTATAATAATTGAAATCATGTAATAAGTAGCTCAGTGTCTTCTCAGACTTTGGCTCTATATTTTCCTTGGCACTCTAGGTTAAATGGGTAAATAAAAATAACTTTTCAAAACGTAGCCTTTAGACAGTGTATTGTATCTGGGATCAAGAAATCTGTTGCCTCTGGTGCACTGCAACTTGGGAAATGTGTCTTCAGGGGATTGAAGCATGGGGGAGGAAAAAGAACAATCTGCTGGTGAGAAACAGAGTATGCAAGATTGCCTAGAGTTGGCCGAGCAGGTATCTGACAAGTACTGACTCAGGCAGCAACTTGCTTTTGGAAGATTGTCTTCCTTGTTTTGTGTAACAATCTACAGAGTCTTCGGGTCAAGAGTAGTTGCCTCCAACCTCAGCAGCACGTAGTGTTTGAGTGGTAAAAGTAAATAGTTCTCCCTGAAACAGTCATAGGAAGGAAACAGAGGAGTTGTTTTTTAGCTAAATAAACCGCAGTCTCAAATGAAGGAAAAGATAGTACGTAAGACTGTTTGTGTGACTGAAACTGAGAACACCTAAAGAGCTGATCAATTTAAGGTGGGAAGTATCAGTTCTGAAGCATACATTAAAAATATATGTCACTATTAATGATTTTAATGGCAAAAAGAACATGTCACTTATTCTTTGTAGCAGAAAGCTATGCATTCATTTCCAGTAGGTCCTACCTAATGGCTTCTTAAGAGTCGGTTCGTCTTGTCAAGGCCATCTGGGAGTGATCATTGTCTGAGCACTCAAGCAACCAGTTCGAATTGCCCTCTGAGACTTCCTACTCACAGCAATAGGGAAACAACCTAAAGAATCTTTTTATCTTAATATTTTGTTTTCCTTGGTGGTGGTTAGCCTCGGGGTTGATCAACAGGATTGCTACGAACCCCCTTTACTAAGACAGCTGGCTATAGAAGCTTTTATTGCAGCATGCTTAGGCAAGCCTCTCTGCCTTGAAAACCTTCAGGCAACAGAAGTAGGGTGTAAGAGAGGGGCGTAAAATTGCCTGGCTTCTGTTCATGCAAGGAGGCATTTGATTTCTCCCTTGCTTTCTTTGTCTCCTTTTAAGAGCTAACTAGGGAGAGAGAAATGAGATAGAATCTCAAAGATAAAAGGAAAAGAAAGTGATAAAGCATGACCCATTGCTTCTGAAATTCATCTGCCCTTCCCATAATAAATGTGAAAGCTGGTGTTTGTGTAATCTTGTCTTTAGTTTTACAGAAGGCAAAATGGTTGCATCTTGAGGAGGTCTGAATTTGCTAAGCAGGGGCGTAGGAGGGTATGTGTAAAGTTAAACTAATATAGTAATTTCACTTAAAATAGCAGCAGAGACAGTTCTTCATTTAGACTTGTCCTCCTTGGTGATGTATGTTTATCTCTTTCATTGAAAATTAAGGAGAGAAAAAAAGATTAATTCTACATCTGCTGAGTGATGTAGCCATGGGAAGCAAACTTAACTTTTGGGGTTAGGTAGAGTGAAGGAAAGGTTTTCTTTAAAAATAACCTCTTTTTCTGCTGTGAAACTGAGAGGGCAAGTTTAATATTAAATGTCTAGTTATAAAGAATGTGACCACAGCATTTAGTCCTTTATGGGATTTAAGAAAGGATTGAACTGGCACAAAGACTGTAAGACAAGGACTTTTCTTCTTAGTGTCTGTGATACTGCTATGTGTTACAGTTTTCAAAGTAATGGAAAGAGCCCTGGAAATGAAAACATCCTCATATTCTTTTTTTTTTTGTTACTGAAACTCAGAAAATAACTTTATTTTATTTGGTAAATCCACTAAGGAATCCAAGAATAATATTTTTGAGAATCAATTTAAAATACTTCTAAGCATTGTGATATTAGCCCTATTTTTCTATATGAGGTCCTTATTTGCAGAGCAGGAAGAGGGGCAGAAGGAAAATGAATAATAAATGCATGTTATTGCTTCCATTTTTGCTTTGACCAACGGCAGTTCTTTCAAGAGCACATAATAGTAAAAGTGATGCTACCTTGGCAAATCTTTGAACATCATATCATGCATTCATCTCTTCTATTAATAATGTATGTGTGGTCAGACTGCCTACTGCCCACACATCCATTTTAGTATTGCGCACTCTGAAGTGAGGACCTTTCTGTGAGCGCTTTCCTAAGAAGGGCAGTGCTGTTCTGCAGCTTCAAAAGAGCGAGGTGTTTATACTCAGAGCAGGAAGCTTAAAGTCCTTGGTGTATGTATTGTGCATTGTCTTCAGGCAGGCCACTGCTTATGAAAGCTGCCTTTGAATACCTTAATATTAAATACTATGGTTTATGTATCTGTAAAATCTCTCTATCTCATGTATCCGTGTCCACTGCTTTATGGGCTGTATTTTCTGAAATTTTTGGTACCTCTTAGCATCTTGCAATCTCCAGCTGCTTTAGGAATAAATTTCAGAGGGATTTGTAGAAGACCTGGCCTGACCAGTATGACTGCGTACAAAAGCTGTTTCTTGACCAATTAGACTTTTGTCAGAGGCATTTAAGTTTCCCTTACTGCATAGTTCTCGTTCAGATTCAAACCATTAATTTGCTGAAAGAATTTCTGCTGCCTAAGACTGTAATTTTGTAGGATAGCATGTGTGGTTCTATTTCATGCTTAGATGAAGGGGCTTGAGCTCTGACAGGCTCTCTTCCCACCTAGTCAACAGGTTGTTCGTGCCCATCACTCACGGTTTTTATGCTTTTGTTCCATCTCAAAGTTAATGAAATCAGTTTGGTAAGGACACAATCAGTGGCATAGATGCTGTAGCCCAACATAAGCTTTGTTTAGTTAATACACAGAGACTTATCAAGTTGAAATAAGAATATGGAAAATTCAAAACTTACAGCCATTTTACATATTGCAGCAGCATTCAGAAACTTACATCAATGTTTCTTTTTCTTTGAAGCAATTAGATCATACCTGGAGACATGACCATGAACTGTGTTATGAATTTTAGGGGCTTTTTCTGACACTTTTGGGAAACAGATTAGAAAGTTATGAATTTTACTGTCATGTACTTTTATATATATTAGGTTGTAATAATCCTGAAACCCAAGTTAATATGGAGAAGACAAGAGGAAATACAGGGCTTTCCCAAGCAGTGGGTGCATTATAATCTCTCAGCAAGTGAGATTTTCATTGCTGTGTGACCTGCCTTTTCTTGGCTGTATTTTGTTGGATTTTTTTTTCTTCACAAAGGCAGTTGGAAAACCCTTAAAAGGTTTTGGGCCACTTAGGTGTTTAACCTTGTCTAATAGTGGTGCAAATTCAGAGAAGTATTTATGGAGGACTGAACTGGGGGTAGAGATAATTGCAATTCATTTGAATTGAAATCATCTCAAGCAATATATTAATGCTACTTGAGGTATATATCTGTTTGTTACACCACTTGCAAAGAAACATGCTTCACTTTTAAGTCAGCTATGTCTAACTAAAAATGGCACATATATCCAAAGACTTAGTTTCGTGTTTTACTCTCTTCCAATTCTTGAAACCCCATGAGTAGAATAGGAAAGGGTGCACACACAAAGAATCTCACGTCTTCTATCCTGGGGCAAAGCCAAATCCACTCCATTGTGTGCAAATACCCTAAGAGCATCGTCAGCCATAACCCAGAAGTTCTTTGCATGCTACACTCCAGTTTCTGAGAGTGTAATCAAAGTAGTTCATGTGAAGGTTGCTTGTACTTAACCTTTTCTTCTATCCCATTTTTAAACTGAACTATGGAAGATTTACCTGCGGGAATCCCCAAAGCCCATCTGCCGTATCAGACCGATCTTCTAGGTATTGCTGCCCTTCTTAGGAATATACATCCAGCTCTGTTCTTGAATTAGTACATACTCTCACAGCTGCCCTGTGGTCAGACTACCACATTTGTTACTCTGTTGTAGAACTCAGGCCTCTGCAGGAGTCTGGTTTCTTCTCTGCCTGCTAAAACAGTATTAGGTTTTGCTTCATCGGTGCACTTGCTTATTTTACGCAGAGACTTTCCTTTCTATCCCCAGAACAAAAAGTACACAATGCCACATCAGCAGCTTTGGGAGGTCTGTGATGATGTGGTCAGTGATGTGTGTTTGTGTTTTCCTTTTCTTAAAGTACGATTTCCAGTGAATTCTTAAATCAGTCCCAAAAATCTGAAAACCAAAATGCATGTTAGTCACCTCAAGTTCACTAGAGACTGGAAATAGTATTCTCACAGACATAAAATATAAGTCTTGTCTGCATTGTAAAACACAAGCATTACCTTGTGGAGAGATACTTGTATAGTTTTTTATGGTGATGCCTTTATACTGAAGAACAACTTGTCATTTTGAATGTTTGAGACTAATTTTTGAAATGTCCTGTTATGGAGAGTCATGTCCATACGTATTGAGAAGCAACAGGTTATTTATTCTGCCTTGCATTTATTCTTTTATGATCACACTTCTTCAGTTTTTTTCCCTGTTGCAGAAATTTCGTACTGTATGTTCATCTGGTGCTGAGGATTAAAATATATTTTTTGTCTTTTGCTTTTTTTCCTAACACTACATTTCTATTACACACTTCAGTAAAATAGTCTTGCAATTCTGACCTGCTTGTGTTAATATCTGTTCTGAGAAGATCCTTTCTTTGTTAAAGGTTCTCCCTACAAATGCTGTGCACTGTATATAAGGTGACACTGTATGCAGATGTGCACTGTATATAAGGTGACTTTATGCTAATAAAGATGAAAAAGAGAAAGAAACATGATTTTGTAATGACTCAGAATTCTGTTACATGAATGAAGTTCTCAACATACCTTGAAAAGTGTATCTACCCGTGTGGATACTGTAGTTGTAATACATACTAGGGAATATTAAAACTGAAGGCCTCTTAGGGTGCCTTCCTTGAAACATTTAAATAATTTTTTGAGTGTCTTTATCGCTAGATCTCCTGTTTCTTTTCCATTGTACTTAACCTCCAACCAACCACCACCCAACTCAAAATCTCCACACCCCTCTCCCTCCAACAAAACCCCAACAAACCCAAACTGTGAACTCTGAAATTAGGTTAGAATTTGAATCTCACAAGTCTTCAGACATGTGGCAGTATTTAATGCCAATAAATATTTCTTTCTATCAGAAATTCCAATTGTTAGTATCTGCAGAAATTCTCTTTCTGTACATAAAATGAGAACATTTTTCTTTTCTTTAGTGTTGCTCTTGTCAAAATGCAAACAATTTGTATTTGACTGTAGAACTTGGGGATGGCTGAGGAGATGCAGCTCATTCTCTTATTAATGCACAGCACTTCTTGTTGGAGAGTGGTGGGTGATGTGACTTGGAACAGTCACTCTTCTCCATACTAGAATTGACGTAAGTTTGCTAACAAATGTTTTCCATGTTGTGGGTGTTTTAGCTTTGTTTTTCTAAGGCCTGGTACCATCAACCTACATTTATGGTACAGCCTAATTTGATTTCCTTAGTTTATACTATGTTTGTCCAGTTTAGCAAGATTTGCTTCACCGAGGCATAAATGAACAATAGTAAATAGTGCCGGGTAGCTAGATGTTGGATTTGAGAATTTATTGTGTGAAGTAAAATATCTTACATTCCTTGATTATCCTAGAGATGTTGCTTTTAATTCCAAGAATATTTACTCATTTTTTTCTGTTCACATTCTCATTCATTAGTAGGTAGGTACAATTAAAGTTTTATTTTGATAATATATACCTAATTTAATGGCTGATTTATAGGTTTCATTGATTTGATATAAATTGCTGATTTTTTTAATTTTTTTTATGTTGATAGTAGTTCTTTACTGAGATATGGCTCGGATCATGTAAAATAGAAGATCTTGAATGTGAGGATTGGAGCAGTTATCATGTAATTGAGCTACTATGAAAAAAATCTGCCTAGTGCAGAGAAGAATAGTGTGATGTTGATGTCAGTTCTTGTTATATCCATTTAGGCATTTTTTTGGGCTGCTGTTCAAAATAGAAGGAAAGATCTTTTACCTGTGGAGAATGTCCTGGTTCAGTACTTAACATGATGATTAAACATGCATGGTGTTTGAAGTAAGTTGCCCTGGGATAGGAACAAAATAGAGTCCTATATTTCTTCCTGTATACTAGGATTTATTTAAATTTTTCATCCATAATCAGTGGGGGTTTGCCTACTTTGTATTCCATAATGCAAATGGAATCTGTGGAAAAGAACTGACCTGTTGTGATGTGTTTTGGCTAGTTTCTTCGTATATAGCATTCAAACACTCAGGCTATGGAGCGGGTAAGATACATAGAGGTACTTTTGTGGAGGATTTGGTGGAGGTTGAAGAGAAATTTTTGAGTCAGGGTGTGGGGGAAATGGGTACGTAGGTCAGGAAGCACAGAGCTGAGTGTTGGGGGGGGGGAAATAAAGGACTTTGCTTTCTTGAACCAATCATATGAATATTGATATAGTCAACTTGCTTACTTTGAGGCTTTTATTTCATGACTCTTTGCTCTAAGACAGCTACTGATTGGAGTTTAGTTGGTCAAGTAAGGAATATGCTGACTTTTCTCAAGTGATACTCAGGAAAAAGTTGGAAGCTCCTGCTGCCTGAAATAGCTTTCCATGTTAACAACTCCATATGAACATTAACTGTACTTAGAGTGGTATGCTTAAGCAATCTTGAGGAATCAGTAATGCTCTCCTTGTGCTCAGAATCAGAGGCACTTCTAAAATTGCTTCTTCCATACTCCATTTATCTATCTCATATTCAGATACGTTTTGAAAAATTGGTGAATGTTGTTTCTGTTGTTCTTACAGTTGAGTGCAAAAACGCTCTGTTAATGCAGGGAGACAACATTTTTCCTTCTGTTTCTTACTCTCAAATAGCATGTGAAAACAAAGGCTATAAATTATGTACCTTAGGTAGACATTTTATAAGTTTGGAGTGTTACATGGATTTTATAGGAGTTAAATAGAAATAAATGAATGTGTTATCATGGGTGCAGCGGTGTTTTCCCAGTTTCCACTATTCCCAGAACTGAGTTGTGCAAATATAACAAATCAGAAATGGAGAGGAGGAGTAGCACATGCTGGTACTGTAATTTAAACACAAGGTCTGTGAAGCATTACTGTGCAGTGTTTTTACATCTGTATTATCTTTACCTGTTTTCGTTACTTTGCAAAATTGACCAGCAGAAAAGTGAAAAGGTGTTCTCCAGTATGAAAGTTTATGTATAGTCCAGTATATATAGGGCAGTCTTTACTATGCTGTGCCATGTTTTATAAATAAATAGGCTAAAAAAAGAAAAGTCTTGCTGTATGTGCCACGTTTCTCAGTGGAGCTGAATATTTGAAAACATATGCAACCAAAGATGCAGTGTGTTTATAGTACCTTGTCAAGGTTTAATCCCAGCCATCATGCAGTTTAAATCATTGGTGTGATGATCAGAGAGGTCAGGTTCATCCAAAACATAGCCCAATACTAGCCACTGTGAAGAAAATTTACCCCAGACAAAACCAGCACATACCTGTATTGAATGAGCTGTATTGTGACCCTACTGCAGTGTGTCTGTAACTCTTTGACCTGGAATTGTTTGTGTGCATGTTTAGAGAGGGTAAAATATACACATCTTCAAGCATTTTTAAAAGCCAGTTCATAGCATGTTCTACCTTTTAACAGCAAGTACCTTCAGTGATTAGAATGTGATAAATAATTCTACATAAGTAATTATTTTGGTGACTACTGCCCCATTTTATGTTCATCTGAGTTTGTTTAAATGTTGTGGTTTTGCTGAAGTAAATGAAAGTGGGCATTCCGTGTAATCCAGAAAAGCTTAATTTTAAAGATAATTAATCTAAGAATTATACCAAGTTAATGATGCATTGGTTTCTATTTGATTAAAAATCCTGTCTGAATATGAGTTTTCATTCATACCAATTCTACGTGAATAGATAACAAACTTTTTGATGTTCAGTGTGTATTTTGAGTTGTATTTTTGTCCACATTTACTTCTCAGTGTTGGTGAACGACATCAAGGTAACATTGATGTTTGTTATGAATAGCCTGGATTTGTTGTTCATTAGCAGAACATGCTAATCACATACTCAAAAGGAGAAGCAATCATTCATTACCCATTTGTATTTTCATTTAATGGAATACTTTTGTGAATGACAGCACTGAATGTACTTTCCATTTTTTTCAAAACAGAGAGATCTGAGCTCACAAAGTTTTGCAGTTAGGCTCTGCAGAGGGCTAGGTGGATGACTTGATAGTCTCATTGTCCTCATTTTTTCACATGAAATTGAAAGGCAACTGCACATCACTGTCACATTACTGCTTTAGTGTGACTGGTTACTTAAATTACCACGGAGAGATTGTTGAAATGTCCATGGTGAGGAGTGTAGTTCATGAAATAATCTGAGGATATGGTCTATGCACAGAAAAGTTTGGGAAGACTAATGATTATTTACTAGCCAGCTTATTACCACTCCCTAAGCGCTGCATGTGAACTCATCATGCCAAGGTACTGGGCCTGTGCTTGAGATTCCAGACATAACTGTCTTGATTTGAAAGTTGCTGAAGTCGAATTTAAAAATGGCAAGTAAGTAAGCAATGAGAAGAGGAAGAGAATGTTTAGTTCAAGGGTGCAACGTCTAGTTACAGTGCAACAGTGTATATTCCGATACTCATTATGAACCTTATTTTACTGTTGCTGCAGCTCTGATTGCCACAGCTGTTGGCTGGGAAAGTGGTGATGGCCGGGGTAAGGGTTTGAGAATCTGACATACAGTGATGCTTGGCAAGAATCCAAATGTTCTTGTTTGGTTTTGAATGTGGCTGTTGTTGGCAGGCTTAACCTTTTATTGTTAAACTTTCTGTGCTAGCAGGTCATTGTTGTGAATGCATGACTGTCCTAACTCTCGCTTTGTTTTGTCTTAGTCACATTGATCAAACAACAACATGGCAAGATCCTAGGAAGGCCATGCTCTCCCAGATGAATGTTACAGCTCCCACTAGTCCTTCTGTGCAGCAGAACATCATGAACTCAGCATCAGGTAAGCAAAATTCGTATTTATGAAAAATCATTCAAATAAGGAAACCACAAGCTATTGTAATTGGAGGGGGAGAGAGTCCAAATTTAAGAAATGGTCTTCTAGTTATCCTGGTTTAAAACTTTAAATTTGTTGATGCCTGATGCATCAAGCAAGAGGCTGATACTTGAAGTAAGAGAATTCTTATATTTATTTTGTCAATAGAAAGTGTGCCATAGTTCTTTGATTTTTGTTTTTTATTTATTTTTCAAATGAATGGCTCAAACTTCTAAGGAAGCAGAATTTTTGTCTAATTTCTTCTGGCTAAAAATGCTGCAAAATTGATGAAGACCAGAATTTCCAGTAAATTAATGTTGATTTATATTAAAGCTTCTGCAGTGTTCTTCTGCCTCTCCTTTCTCACTGACTGGACATGGTATACTGCCATTTTTTTACATTTCCTACATTTATTATGAACATCTTGTTTTTTCCTGTCTTCCCTTGATGGATCAAACAAACACTTTGAAAATCCTGTTTAGAAGCAGAGGTGTTTTGGTTTGCCTCTTGTTTTTTCGATTATTTCCAAAATCCAGTATCATCATGATTATTCCTGTGGCCAAGGAATCTGATGTCTCTTCCTGGAATATGGAATTGTTTTTCAGCTGGTCCGGGGGTCCATCACTTGACATCAGTAAAGTGCTCTTGTTTTTTGCTGTATGTTTTCAGAGCTCTCTTGTCCTGACTATGCAGAGAGCAAACAGATACATTTGGTGCCATGCTAGTTTGAATGCTATGGTCTTCCCCTTGCTTTGTCACCTTCTGTCTGTCACTGAGGTTCATGTGATATTTATTTTCTCACAGTCTGATTGTATTTTGTGTATGTCTGCTGTTCCTGTACTTCACAGAGGTTATTCTCTGCTGCTGCTCTTTGTGGTCCATTTAGACAGCTTTGTTTCGTGCTGCAATTCATGTGCTGCAGACAATACCAAAAGATTAACAGGCGTAACCAAACTGTGCTGTTCATGACTGAGTAGTAGAGGGGAAGTTAATCAAACTTTGTGCTGGCTAGACCAGGAGGCTGGATTATCCTGAAACAAATGAGTCCTGTTCAAGTTCAGGAAGTCGTGATTCACATCAATTAAGGTCTCAGGCTCTTATGTGAAAATAAAATAGCTTGATTATTTTTTCTGGAAATTTATATCAGGAAACCTGGAGCAATAGAGATGACATATTTTTTTAGGGACACTTCTGAAGAAGAGACATTAGGAGAAAGGAAACAATTCCCTTGGTCTGTCTTGCTTTTGTTATTTGTGCTAAAACAAGACACTTGCTGTTTCAATATTGGCATAAATTCTGTATTTTAAGATAACTCCTCAAACCTTCAGTTGTAGCAAAAATTAACAGGAAAAAGTACTGATATTAAAGTAGGATTCATTTTATGTGCTTTCAAAAAAACAACCGTTCAGTTGTAACAAGGTGACAAACTAGAGAAGGTAGCAGTCACTAAACAAGGATTGTTTTTAAAAGAAAATAATTCACATGTAATTGCCTGATGTGTGTGAGTGAATGGTGCTGCATAGATATTTGTGCTTGTGCAACAAAAAACAGTTCAGATATGTAAATGGGTTGTCTTGTGATTTGAGAAAGCACTTTCTTAAATACAAGTTCATTGACCATTTAATTTCACATATGATACTATGTTGACTATCAACTGAAAGTCTGAGAAATCTTTTTCCCCACTGCTCTGCATTTGAGAAAGTGCATAAAGAACTCAGAACTTCTGTGCATACTAGTTACGTGTTAACATGGTGTTAGTTTTTTTACACTTAAATCAGTTGAGGTAGTATAACTTGGACCTGGCTCTTCGGATGCACCTGCTTACCCTTAACTTACTTGCTGTTACTGTTAACGAAAAACTGCTTTGAATTAAATACTACTGAACCTACATTTATTGGGTATGATTCTTTTTCTCATACCTGACTTGGCAAATGTTTATCTGCTAACTTTAAATTATAACTATGTAATTGTTTTTCCTAAAGGCTCTTATAGCTAGTTTTGTTACTTTTTATTACTGAGTTTATGGTAGCTTATGCTTCTGTGGTGCCCTCTTAACGAGTATTTGAGAGAAATGGAAATATTAAGTAACTGTTGTACCATTTCAGCATAGTAGAACTTAATCTGAGTGCCAACATTATAAGACTACTTCATGTTCTAATTTGGATACTCATCCTCAAGAACTGGGAAATAAAGTTGAGACCTTTAAGACAGAAGTTTCCTGTTATGAAATACTGCTGGCAATGTAACATGCCCTAGTGCTGTGAGAACATTTCATGAAAAGTATTGGGAAAAGCCGAGTGTAAGTATTGTGACAGCTGGAGGTCACTGACTTGCAAAAAAACACCTGAAATACCTCAAGGGAGAACACTTTCCTTTCTGTATATTGGCTTGTTATATATAGTTCTGTATAGCGCTTGTTAAATGTAGCTCTTAATCAAAGTTACTGTCAAAGTTTTAGGAACTTGCGCTAAAACATAAACAAGATTTTTGGGGGCTGTCTTGAAAGTCTCTATGAGCTTTAACCATTTAGCCAGAATTGGAATTCTAGTCATTGGCTAGAATTAAGAACAGGAAAATAAACTGAAGTGGCAGAAACAGAAGAGTCCTCTGAAAGCTGCTGTGTGCATGTTGTCTTTTTGGATAAATAGGGAAAGTGAAACTAAGGGAATATGGGAAGAAAGCATAACTAAAAGGTGTGTTAAGGATCAAAATATTGTTTAAAATGCAAAATTTTAAATTTACAGGAAGGTGTCAGAGTGTGAAAAGTGAGGGATTCTGTTTTTTGGTCTTGGTCCTGCTGATCTTAGCTTGCTATACATAATCAAGTTAAAATAGGTTGGGACATACATATGCAGAGAAAGCAGTCCAGTGCTCTTTTAGGTGGCATTTCTTGGTTAAACTTCTGTAAAATAGCATTGCATCTTTACATCAATAGTGAGAAGGAAACAAGCATGTTACTTGTAAATACCCACATGTATATAAAAATTACTTGTGACTGTTCTGATTTTTTGTGTTGTTTCTAACCATTTTTTCCCTAAAGGTATTACAGAAGAAACTATGTTCTTCTGTCTTCATTTAAAGCAAAATAAAAGTAGTAGTAGTGATACATTGTTCTTCTGAGGAACATCTCCTATACATTGCTTACTGAGGTAAAGTTACGCATTTGAAAATAAACAATGACTGTTTCTTATACAATTATAGTTAATGTAACAGAGATGGGATAGTAATTGTATTTATATACTTTTGTTCTTCAGATACTTTTACTTCCTGGATCATGCTCGACAGCCCTGCTTACTTTAGTCTCTTCCGCTTGTGCATAGACCTTAGATAATTAGCTTTGGAGCAGATTACTTGTCTTTGTCCTCTTTTGTCTTCACTCTTATGTGGCAGTTTTGAATTGAGTTTTCCAGTGAAAATTTGTAGGCCCAGTGCAATTCATTTGTCTCTTAGGGTAAGGCTGTAGTGCCATATTAAAGGATGGTGGGAAAATGAACACACAAATTTGTAACGCTTGAGTGACAGAAGGGTAGGAAGGAATATACCAATAAATAAAGCAAATTCTAGCTCTTCTCTTAGGTTCTTGCTCACTTCAGTTATAGAGTTCTCCTCTGTGTAACCAGTCATCCTACAAATTCTGCTTTGTGTACAGTCAACGCTATATATAGTCTGTAGTGAAAATCAAGTTTGTAAGTATCTGCATGACAGTAATGTTCATTGCTTTCTTCATAGGCAAAAAATGCTCCTTTTTAAATAGTGTCTGTTTGTAATTTTTATTAATTTGACAGGGTAAAGGTATACTTTAGGTAAATTTTGTAGACTTCGCTAGAATTTTAAAAAACTTTTGAATCGTAGAGACAGTGAACAAAAGGAAAAATTTCAGCATTCACAGAGAAAGGTTAGGAAAGTTCTTGGAGATCAGTGTTTGTATTAGGTGAGGTGATTCCTGTTGTTGAATGTAAATGTTCTAGTTCCTAGGTTGTCCATGCATATTCATTTAGTATATAGGTATAGATGCCCTTTAATATGCATTGACATTTTGATAAAATATGCCTTCTGTTTTTTTACATTTATTTTATAATTAAATACTAGAAACTGTAGGGACTTGTGATACTCCCTTTATGTCCCTTGAATCATGTATAGCTTGAATCTCTGCTACATTTTTGCTTTTATTACTCTTCCTGTTGCTTTCTATCTCCCAGCAGCGAGCTCTGCTTTACGTTCCGCATTTGTGGCATATGAGAAGGTAAAAAAAAGTCTCACAAAAAATGAGGACATGCACCAAAGAGACATACACACAGGCTTTTAAAATTGCATGTTATTTATATTAAGTTACATCATTATATAAATGTTTAGTTACAGAGGTATGCCTTATCAGTAGTTCTGTAAAGATGGCTTACATTTAGAAATTAGAATTTAACTTTCTGATAACTTTGTCCTTAAAAGTACCACAGTTAGGGTGAGTTCTCTAGAAGGGTTGTCTCTCTGTGTAAAAAAATCTCATGGAATTACAAACTTATGGTTGTGATAACATTCGATTGACTCCTAGGTCATGAAACCAAACAGAACTAGTAGGAGGTGATGTCACAGGGCTATTATATTGTTGGTGCTTAATGTTTGTAAAAGGTTGAGAGGAGACTGGAAAAGTACTTGAAAGAGAGAGATTTTGGTACCTAGTAAACACAGAATCTGACTCAAGTAATAACTTGAGAATATCCTGAGCTGGAAGGGACCCATAAGGGTCATTGAAGTCCAGCTTCTGGGCCTGCACAGGACAGTCCCAGGGATCACACCATGTGCCCAAGAGTGTTGCCCAAGCCCTTCTTGAACTCTGGCAGACTCGGTGCTGTGACCACTTCCCTGGGGACTCTGTTACAGTGTCCAGCATACTTAGAGGCCAAGGGATTATTCATAGTCTCTATAGATTTCAGGTCTATATGTGTATTCAAAACTTTATTTAAAAGTCTGTAGAGTCTGACAGTCACTAAATGGGCTGTTTTCAGCAATGAGATCTGTCCATCACCCCAGTCTAGATGCCTAGGCTAAAGGGACTTTTGGTTAGACTCAGCATTGATGTTTCTGTACCACATGGGCTACAGTAATTATGGAAATTTTAGTGAGGTCTGGAGAGCAGAAATATAGGGCTTAGATAACTTAAGTCACAAAAGCCAGTGCTGGAAATTCTGTTCCTATTGAGCCTTTTGGGGGGAAAGGAACCTGTAATTACAAAGGAATTTTCCTAGGTGCTCTGGGTCAATGTGTCTGCTATTCCTCAGTGTGGTTTTCCTTCTTTCCTCTAGTACTTGCCTCTAATACTGAGTTTGTCAGACAACCAGTTAGAAAATCAGACTTGTCTTCTAGTTTCCCAAGTACTGACAAACCCAAACAGGAATTACAGAAAGCAGTACTAATCAGTTTTTGAACTACCTTTTCAAAATATAAGGTTGACAGCAGAAATAGGAGAGCAGTTTGGTGTCCAAGGAAGAAAGCAACGTTATTAATGCCAAATGTTTCTATCAGGAAAAGTTCTGTTTCTGCAGTCATTGATGCCGTTTAGCAAGGAAGGTTTGCTGCTGTGAGAGCCAGGTGAGCAAATGGACCTCTCTTGTCCTGTTCCACAGCTGAGCATTTTATTTAGAAAGAGAACCTCACCCAGATTTGTCTCCAGTAAGCTAGTACTCATCAGATCACTGAATCTCATAAGTAGTACTGTTCCACCAAGTAGGTGGACTGATCAGCTTCTGGCAACCTGCTTCAAAGACATTTTATTCCTACTTGTCACAAAGGAACATGCTGGACCAGTATAGATTTCACTGTTCAGCAGGACTGACACCCCATGGCTGGTTTTGTTTTTCCTAGAGCTACATGGGCTATTTTTGGCTTTGCAGTTCAAAAGAGAATTTCTTGCTGACTCTCTAAGGGATGTGTGGCTTGGAAGGACTCTGAGGAGAATGGTAGTGAGAAGGTCTGCCCGCATGACTGGTGTGTTGGTTTAGCAGTCAAGGAATGTTTTTGGTTCTTCATTGGCTTCTACACTTGGATGATGGGGAACATGCCACTGTGTTCCTGTACCCCAGTTTTATAAAATAGCATCTCACTGATTAGCTGGCTGCTCTTTGGGTGTGATAACAAAATACAGGGTTCTTTGCACTAGAGATTTCAATTCTGCATTGAAGTCCTTTTTTACGGTGAATATGTTAGGATTTAAGAATGAGTTGCAGTACTGTCACTCTTGCCTGTTCTGTTCACTAGCTTCTGATAAAACTGTATGCAGCATCTAAAGTTTATGAGCATTAGGGATGGGAAGGAAATGTCCAGTGTTTACTGTTTTTCCTCACTTGAAACCCTGTAGCTCTAATGGTGGAGTTAGTGAAGTTGCTAGAGAAGGGCATTTTCTGAGCCAAAATGAAAGTTTAAATTAGAAATGTAGTTTGCAAGGGATCTTTAAAGACCACAAGAAATTCTTGTCCTGGTTGTGCCTTGAGATATTACTGGAATGCAACTGAATTATTATTTTACTCTTTTTGACATTTCTCCAAGAACATCTTTTGAGATTAAGCAAACAAATCTATCCTGCTCCCCAACCACCCTCCCAGCTTTAGACTGAATTTTTCAGCAGGAGCATGGCTTCAGGACAAAATGGTAGTCAAGAGCTAATGTAGTTTGAAGACGGATATAGTAGGCATTTACCAGATACGCACGTGTATTTTTGTGTGTGTATCTGAATCTCATGTGTGAAATTATGATGTGCGTGCATACTTAGTGTATCTTACATTGTACAGAATAGTCTGTTAGTCCAAGTCTAACAGTCAGATGGCTTTTGGTGTAGTGTATTACTGTATTATACTGAGAAAGAATGGAAGGAAAGCTTGAAATAGGATGGCTTGCTGCTGCAGCACATTTTGTTCTAACTTTTTTCCTATTCTTAACATTTTTGTTTGACTTTTTGTTATATAATTTTAGGACTGTACTTACATCTAAAATATGGGGAAGATATTCTTGTATCTAATTAGCTATTTTTAAATATTCATGTCTATGTGAGGATAAAAATTCAAAAATATGTATTTGTAAGGCACCTGCGAGATAAGATGAGATTAATGTGACTTTAAAAATAGTTTCCAGTCTAAGAAAAATACAGATGAATGTACATTACCATATAGAGATGGGAATGAGTGGTTTAAGAATTGTATAGGAGTGAAAGATAGTTTCTTGAAAGCTGCTGATTGGAACATAAGGCAAGCACTCATCATGCTCTGTGTTCAGACATTAGCCGTGGACTCCATGAAACCATCATCTACCTCCCTTTTACTGTTTTCTAAAGTAGCTTTCCCTGTGTGTGCCTTTCTGCTCGTAGAGGCATAAGCACTGCTGTTCATGGCACTGTCTCTCTGTGGCTGCTCGTGGTGTTTTCTTACCTTTGCTTTGTCATTGCTCGTTTGTCTTCCTTGTTCTTCAGGTTTGCATTTTTGCCTGCTTAAGCCTTGAATGTTTTCACAGAAGGTTATGATATGAGGTAAAGGGGAAAGGAGTTTTGTCACTTTTTTTAATTGTTTGTGAAAGACTGAGAAATATTTCAGGATCTCCTCAGTGTTATCTTGCTGCTGCTGCTGTGCCTTAATCGCTAGATGAATTTTCCTATGAGAGGTTAGAATATGTCTATGCTTCTTTCTCCTGGTGCTCATGCTGGTTTCATTCTGGCAGGCTTGACTTATTGCTGGTTTTATACTATAATGCTACAGCAAAAGGAAGTGTTAAAAGCATATGAAAGGATGCAAACAAGTTTCAAAATAAAACTCCAAATCTTAAATCAAAATGATAGAAGTGTCTTCGGTTCCTTGATTTCCCACCCACCACTTCTTTGCCCTTATCCCAGAAATGTCAGACATGAGCTTGAAACTCTTCTGTTTCATGTACTGTTATATATGTAAAATGTTGAAATTTTTTTTAGATCAATTTCAGCTGGAGCAAACAAGAGCTCGCCATCAACTCCTTCCTTCTATATTGCAGGCCCACTCCCCGATGGATGGGAACAAGCTATGACCCAGGATGGAGAAATTTACTACATAAACCATAAGAACAAGACCACATCTTGGCTAGACCCAAGGCTTGACCCACGCTTTGGTAAAAGTTCATCTTGGTTCAGAATTCTTGATTTGCTTCAGTTCACTCAGCTTTAATTTTCCAGGCATATTTTCAAAACTTTATAATACAATTAAAATATATTTTAATTTGGGTAATAGAGACCTTATTTAAATAATTTTTTTTAAGATAAAAACTATTAGTATATATCCTTCAGGACTGTATGTTACCCAAGTTTTTAATGCTGCAGGTTGGTATTTTGCCATATGATCCATACAGTTCCCAAAACTGGTGGCATTCAGCAGTTACTTACCTAGTGACAGTTCCAGTCAAGCTCACTCTTCCCTTTAAAATTGTGAAACTTTATCACAGAAGAATCTTTTCATTCCCAAACAAATATCTACTTTCCTTTGTGCTATCTTAAATTGTCAAATAATAATTTACACTGTTTAAATACACTTGAAACATATACCAGCTTATAATTCCAGCTTGTCACAGTGATGATCATAGTAAAACTTTCTGTTTTAAACAATACAGTGAGAAATTTGATTAGTTTTTTCTACTTCAATTAGTTGTTCCTACTTTAATAATCTTTTTGTGAGGTAAAGGTTATATAATATTGGAAACAGAAATAGTAACTTAAGTGAAGGATCACAAAGTCTAGATGCAGAAATTCAGTAAAATTGAAATTATATGTAATTTTTTTTCCATAATGTTTTTGATCTATATAAAGAGCAGAACTGCAAACTTTTCAGTAAAATGTTGGCACTGATGACTATGAAAAGCAATTACATATATGAAGACTCTGAACTACTTTCTTAGATTGTCCGAGTGATGTATTTAAGCTGGCATCACAATTTCTAGTTTTGTAAGCCATGACCTGTGCATGCAAGCCTTATTAGCTGTATTAATTTGCTCTTGATTTGGTTGTCCAATAACTTACTATTTTCAACTCCTTTGGATTTTAGTTGTTTTTCCAGAGCCATGGAAAAACAGTAGGGGTAAAGAAAAAAAAAAAAAAAAAAGAGATCATTGTGGTTTTCAGGCTTTACTTTTGGACTCAGTGCAGCTAAATGAAAACAGTGTGCAGATCACTGAGTAGGTCAGGCTGAGGGGATACAAAACCTTTGAAGCTTTACAGGGGTTGACCTAACAACAACTGTGGGCCCCTTTTGGGAGAGGCATTAACTCCATGAATGCCATATAAATACAGAGCTACAAAACTCAACAGTCACTGTTCTGTTTTGTTTTCTGTATTGGCTGTTGGAAATTACTGCATTTTTTGGTTTGTAGGCTTGAATGCTTACCTAAAACATCCATTTGCTCTTATGGAGAGCACCAGATTGTCACACTTTGTTTATAAACCGCTCACCAATTTGTAGACAGGTTGAACCACTTGAGCCCAAAGGTGGGGCATCAGCTTTGGCAAATGTCCATTCTGGGTTTTACACCATCCAGAGCTACAGACCTGTTTGTGTGTTTTGCAAGAGAAGTGTGTGGGTAATTTGTAACGTCACAATTACTTAAGATGTGAATAAGGCTTGAAAGGAAGCAGTAATTTTGAAAATCAGTGTTGCCTTTTGCAGTCAATTATATTTGCTCAGGTAATATTGCAGGGTATCTGTTTTTCTTTACATGTGTTACTTTATAGTTTCCAATGATGAGCTGGAATTAACAAGGAGTGTGGAAAAGGCTTTAATTGACAGAAGTCGTGAGTGAGATGAATCTTTCATTTCAGAACTGTTTTGTACTTCTGTAAATAGAGTAGTCTAACTGTTAGGGTAAAAGCTACTTATCTTGTGCACACTGAAACTCCATCAAATGTTAAGGCTGTGCAGTTAAACTGAAAGAAGTTAGAAATGTCCAAAAGACTGATTAAGGGTTTCTTGCTGCATAGCTTCCCTTTTTGGGCCCACTGCGTATGTGTATCCCAGACAGGCTTGAGTACATGCCAAGGCTCTTTATTTTGTGGTCGGACTTTTAATCTGTTCCAGACCTTTTCAGTCAAAGAGCTCAAGTGTAACTGAAAGGGGCAGGAAAGGAAAAAAAAGCATGTGGGCTCTTCTGATCTAGAGTGACGGCAAATAGAGACAAGCTGCTAGCTGCTGTTGAGCTTGGAGGAGTTTTCCTTGAAAACTTAAGTTGTGTGCATTGTATTGTGGTTTATGTTTTTATCATATGAGCCAAGAAAATGCAAAGTCTTATGCCTGTTGCTTTCTCACTTGTGACCTCTTTAAGTCACTACAGTCACAAAGAAAAAAAATCTCTTTGACAGTTAACTTACTGAGCCTTGCATTTGTTTATCATGTGGAGATCCTCAACAAATATGTGCTGCGACCCTAAATAGCATGCAAATGACTCAGAAGTTTACCTTTCTGTGCTTAATAAAAAAGGATCAGCATACCTTTTTCTATGACTGTGCTTTAGTATAAGGGCTTCGTTTTCACTATTTTTCAACTACTAACACTTTCAGAAGCAGGGTGAATGCATCTTTGTCACATTGAAGCTTTTGGTTATTACAGTGATACTAACGTTTATTGAAAAAGAAGGAGACATTAATTTCTTTCTTGTACTGCCGCTTTCACCAATCTTAAGCATCACTGAAGAAAACAAAGCTATTGAGTGGCATGTGCAAACATACTCTTCTGTTCTGGTATTCAAAACCAGAAGGTATGAAGAGTCTTTGCTCTTACTGCTTCTGAATTCTCAGCTTCCAGGGAGACAGCCTTTATGCACTGTATGTTCGGATGAAAGCTTTGCATTCATCTTTATTTTCTCCAGTAGGTGTGTATATACAGCTTTTTCAAATAATGCTCAGTTTTCCGTTATTGTGGCTAGAAAAGATAGAGGAAGGAGGATCAGTTTGAAAAAATCAGTTTAGGTGGACTGACTTGTTAAGGGGAATTTTGGTATTGCATTTATGCTTTTAAAAAGAAAATAAAAGAATGTAGTTAATATGTATTCTTCTCTGATCAGGCTTTTAGAAATAATGTATCAGATAAGAGCCCCTGTCAGAATACCCAGCTGTGGAGTAGGCTAGGTCTAAAACCTGAGTGCTCCAAGTTGAAGATAAGAACTTAGTTCCAGGACTCAGGTCTAACATCTTGGAAATGGACTTGAGGTCTTCAGCTGCTACACCACTTAAATGGCAGTGAAGTTTTGTGACTCGGAAGTTCATCCTCCAAGTGCACAAATATATATTTAAAACAGTTTTGCATTCGCAGAATTCACAAACTTTAAAATATAGGGAAGAACTAAGTAAGAAAGGAGGATCTTCTTATGCCAAGCTCAGGCAGTCATAAAAGATGATATGGGATCAAAGGAATGGGAATGGAAGGGGGGTTGGTCCTTAGGCCTGTGTCAGCAGGATTCTTGTCTAGTGGAGCATCTGGTACAAACATGCTGTCCTACCTTTTCAGTGCCTTTAGAGGCCTCCTAGTAAGGGGCTTCAAATTTCTGTTGTTTTTTTTTTCCCATTTGGTGGGAGGTTTTTTGGGGGGGGTTTGTTTTTTTGTGGTGGTGGTCTTTTTTTTTTTTGTTTTAATGTAGAAGTTGGGGTTTTTTTCCTTTAAGGTAATTGAATTTTCAGGTTGAGCTCATGTTTTGGACTGTTGTCATTTCTGCTGTTGTTCATTGGTCATTCTTCATAGGTCCTACTGGATTTTTAAGCTTTCCAAATAACTCAATGCATTTTCTTGATAGTCAAAGAACATCTGGATAGGAAGCAGATCAGCTGTGCATTCTGAGTGGCTGGAGTTGGTGAAGTATAACATCTGCTTTTTCTATTAAATTAAATTTCCTAGTACCAGTTGAAGTTTGGAATAGTTCAACTTTATTGCTACAAGTTTCCAAGAACTGGCTTTTGTATCAAATACCGTTAAAGGGATTTTTACCATTATTTAAGTTTGTAGATGATAGGATTTGGTTTTGAAATGCAACTTAAAATAATTTGTTTTTTGAGGATACTTAATTTGTTAAATTCAAAGATGGGACAGCAAACTTGAAGTGAGAGAATTCTGGAAACTGGTTACTGACTTCTCTTTCTCTGTTGGGTTAAGTCTGGTGTGGAAACAGTAAGTACTCCATTAGAGTAGTCCAAGACAAGTGTCTTCAGGGATTGGAGTAAAACAAGGTGCTGCTTCAGTTTCCGTGTTATTTTATTCCAGACTTCAGTTTTAAAAGTTTTTAACTAGTGATCATACCAGTGTTACGCACACCCAGTCTCCTTCCTTCTATTCTTCCAGTTGTTGGAGTTGCAATATGTAGTATGAAGCAAAAGATGTGACCTCAGGTTGAAATCATTGCCATGACTATTTTTCTCACTCCCACTTAGAGATTAGGTTAATGTTCTTTGAAGTTCTGAATGAAATTTGGATTAAGGGGAAGGTAAGGGAAGACAGTGTTTAATATCATTATGGAAAGTGCCACAGGAGCTCTGTGTACAGTAGCTGCTTACACTGCAGAAGTAGGAAATGGAATAAAACTGATGATGACACTAGGAGTATGGAGAATGCACATCAGGATTTTCTGCTTCCTTTTTTTGTAATGTAAACCCATTACACCTTTGAAACAGTGAAAAGGGCCTGTTCAGAAACACTGAAGTAAAATGTACATTTCATTGAAACATGCGTTTATCATTTCTATTTGAAAAAAGGCAAGCAAGCACACAACAAGCTTCTGATTCACTTAAAAGATTAAGCTTCAGAGCATCTGCTAATTTTTAAGTATTGAAATTAGAAGGAAGTATTCTGTAGTGGTGCTTTCTTATCCCTTACCTGTCTAGCAATTTGTTTAATATATGTTTCTTCAAATTGGTTTGTAGGAGCCTTTCCAGGTGTAGGTTTGTGAGTAAGGTAGAATGGGAACCCTAGACTGGAGAACTGGGTTTTGGCCTTTGTCTAGTAAAAACCAAAAACAAACAAACAAAAAAATCCAACCACAAAAAAAACCCCAACAAAAACGCCAGACCTTGTGTCTGGTCATAGTAGCATTTCAGACTTTTTAAGTTCCAGATCTGCCTCCCATTTTTGTACAAAAAGCAGAGCATGAGCCACAAGTGGTTTTGATCTGCAAATGCAATGGCATATCCTCTTTACATACTCAGTAAAACAAAGGGGATTTGACTCATCCGAAAGGTCTAGTGGTATTAGATTTATTTTTTTTTTATTTAGTTCCCTGTCTCTGTTTTTCCAGAAGAACATTTCAGGAGATCATTTAGGATGGGGAAAAGGTTTATGTATTTTGGTATATGTGTGAGAGAGTGAAGCAGAATCAGTTTTCAGTGAATCAGTGACTTCTGTGAAAGTGAGCCTGTTGCAAATCTGCAGAGGCAGATGAAATGTCATTGGTAAGCATCCCTTCATAATAGGCAGATGCTGCCTTTAAGGTAGTGACAATAAATACTTGTGCATCATCATATCAGAAAGTGAAATATTTGCTTGTTTGAAAACAGGATGTATTTATACCTCTTTACTAAAGAGAGTTCACTGAAGAAGTAATTAAATATGTCCACAAGTATTGTGTCAGGATGCATTAACCTACTTTCTGTACAATATTTCTATACAAATAAAGAGGGGGAAAAAACACACTTTTATTAAGGATTTATCAGGGCAGTAGGCTTATGTAAGTTTATACCTGTTTTGGGGTTTGGTTTTGTTTTCAGAGTAATTTAATCCTGTTTGAGAAATGAGATTTATTGCTAATGATGTCTGTGTGCCAGTAAAAATAATGCATGCTTCCAGTTTTGTGCTAAGCAGCTGTTACAGTGAAACTGCACTCCTAATAGGCACATTTTTTTCCATCATATCCTTCTAATACTACAGTTTGCACTTTTCTGTTAATGAGCATACTGTTAAAAGTTGAAGGTGGATCGTTTTGAACACATTATTTGTTATCTGTAATCTATATATACAATAATTATATACCCTATGTCTAATCATCTACGATCTTAAATTCAAAGAAGCATCAGCTTCTTTTCTTTTTTAATTCAGTCATGTTGAGACATGATTGCATTTTCTTACATACAGAAATGCTTCTTGACTGTATACTGTTGATTTTGTTTTTTACAGTAGTTTTTACTGGATTTTTTAATTCTTGTTTAATCATTTCTAATGGACCTATGACAGAGATTTAAAAAAAGATACAGATGTGCACATGCATATACATCAGGTTTGTTCCCTTCAAATAAATGGAAGGAAACCTGCAGTTGAAAAAAGTTTTTGGCCTGTTTAACCCAGGTAGTATTATGTGGTGATTAAGCCGTGGAACCATTTGCGGCTAATACCTTTATGTAGAGTCTTTGCTGATTAAACTTTGTTCTAAAATGTGAGCTAGCTTTCATTAAATATATTTTACCAGATAATCAATGGACAGACGTGGGGCCTTGGTGCGCTTGGATTCCTGCACTTCTCTGTTTCATGCATACCATTTAAACTTAGACGACTTAGATCAGTTTTCTTCTCATAATCTGTGCAATGCAGTGCCTTCCATGGTTTTCCTGTAGCACTAATACATACTGTGTCAGTTGCATTCTTCATGAAACTTTAAAAATAAAATCAAATATTTTCGAAATCGCATTGACTTTCAAAATTAAAATGGTTTTCTTTTTAAAGAGCGGAAAATGTTTTATATGTATGCATTGAGCAGGAGTTCCTAATAGCTACTTGCTTTGCTTATGAATCTCATTTATATTTGCTTTTCTAGCTGGCCAGAATATTTCGGTTCTTCTGAAACTGGCATACACTGAGTGAAAGTGCTTTATAAATACTGCTATTGACTGCTATGGGGAGAAAACCTGACACAGCATTTTACTCCGTTTATTTCCCAGCATGTTGAGAGTCTGTGTGTAGATGCTGTAGTTTTAGCAGTGCTCAGTCAATCCACCTGTTGCACCTCCCCATTTTACAATACAGAAAGGCTTTTAAAAACAATGGCAGCTTTTTCAAAGATAAAGGAACTTAATTTATATCATTTTAACCAGCAGGTGCAAGAGTGGTAGTAGAACAAAAAGAAGAATACTGATTTCATTGTAATGCAAGTAATTGGTAAATACAGAGTAAGCAATCTGTAGTTTGGACATGTTTCTGTAATAGTATTTTCATTGAATAGATCGTGTTTTATCCAAAAGTTCACCTCAGGAGTCTGTGAATATTTATTTTTACATGACTAAGACACTAAAGTTTGTTTGTGCACTTAAGAGAGCAAAATGAGCCCAGAGAACAGACTGTTTCAGGTTTTCCCCATACTCTTAAGTTCCAGGATTCTCAGATTAATCAGAGACAGAAAGCAATGGAATACTTTATTGTGATAATTTTTAGATTGCTTTATAAGAGCAGCATTATGAAAGAGCAACTGAGATTTCCTTAAAGTAATACATAATGCATTCAAAAGAATGCAATCCAGAAACATTACTTATATCTTGATGAAATAAAAAAAATTGTTGTACCAAGCCTCTCCTTTAAAAGTCACTTGGAACATATATTTACTGCTTCTGAGACTCACTCTTTCGAATGCTGCTGGTAATTTTTTTTTTCTTCACAGCTCTTTTAAATGTAATCAAAGACGATTTTTGCCTTTGTTGTAGTTGCAAAGTAACACCATGTGAAAACCTGATCATAGACAAAAATGATGCAAAATGACAAAAATGATGTCTGTTTTTTTAAATGAAGCTGAAGGGGACAAGTTCTCTTTTTTAGTTCCCCCAATGGAAACGATTCTTATTACTAAGGACAGTGAGTTACAGTATCCTGAGCTTTTTTTGTTGTTGTTTGTTCAACTAAATAATGTCTTTAATTTTGCAGATTAAAATTAGGTTTGCTTTGAAGGGTGAAATTATAATGAAAGAAAAAAACATCAAACATTCAGCTGTGCCTATTAATCATTAAGGGTGCAATCTCTGCAAGCAGTTCTGTGTAGGGGAGAGGTACTATGTTATTGCAAGCTGTCATGGCCCTGGGACTTGTGATTTTCAATTGACATAGGATCTTGGGAGAGAATTAGCCTTTTATGTTTGAGTTGTTAACAATCTGCTGGCCTTCCCTCTCTAGCACCAATGCCTGGTAATAGTTTCTCCCTCTTGGTTTTGGGTTTTGTTTGTTTGGGGGTTTATTGGGGTTTTTTGTTTGCTTGTTTTGTTGGGATTTTTTGTTTTGGTTTGGGTTTTTTTTGCATTTAGTATTTATCACTTGGATGGCAGTCTAAACATTTTTTCAATAACTGTCAGGTATTATCTGCTGCAGTACAGAAGAGGCATTTTTTCTGTTGAGTTTGGACAGTAGAACATTTAATGTGTAGCATTTGAAGACCACTTATTTTCTGTTCTCGAAAGCATATTGCAGCAATTACAGTTGACTGCATCCTGCAGATTGTGAAGCTAAGCCATACTATAAGACAAGAAGATATTTTTTAATTGTCTTAAGTTGCCCGTGTTTTTTAACTTGTCTGCCCCTCCTCCCTCAAATCCCCCTCTTCTAGAAACAAAGACTTGTTTGTTCCTGCTCTGCCTGTGAGGTCTTTGCAGCCTCCGCTGTGTGGGTGCAGAGCCCCTTATTTAAATGCTTTCCATAGCCATGGAAGGTAGGGAACAGGATGTATTAGAAAACTGGGAAGTCCTAGCTAATAGATAAAATGCAGCTCTTCACCTTTGAATTCGAAGTTCTTAAAAGGAGCTGTGCGTGTCAGGATCGTCACCAACCCATGAGGTGTGGAAAAAATCGTGTTCTTATCTGAAATCGCATAGATAAACATATTCTTTAGGGTACAGATTTCTGCAATTGGGTCCTTGGTAAGTAATGGAGAATTGAGAATGTAATTAAAAAAAAAAAAAAAAAACCCTGAACTAAAAAATGAAACACCCACAAAACAAGCCAAATGCAAAACAAACAAACCCAACTGCAAAGCAAAGACAAAAAGCTTTAAACCCCTTTTTTACTGTCATTGAAACAAGATGTATTTCCCCTCTTTTCATTAAATACTATGTTGGCAGTGATAGAAAATCACATTTTTCTTTTTTTTTTTCCTTAAAGATAGCACACTTGTGTAATCACCAAGGTAGCTGAAAATCACTGACTGTTATTACTGCTGGGTTTTGGGTTTTTTTCACTGGTTCTTCACTTGGATATGTTATATCGGTGAAATTCAGTTAGCAGCATCTTCTTTTAATATCCTAACTTTTAGTTTATATTCATGGTTTAAAATAGTTCACTTCATATACAGTTCACTGTATAAAAAACATCTCTGTGATTTGTTCTGAGGACAGTTTAAAATCTTATCAATTAGAAGTCTTTTGCACTTTCATTCTTGAAATAACAAAATGTTCTGAATTATCCTTCTAATGGATATCTGATTAATAATAATTTAGAAACTGGAGGTTTAGGTTTCATTTCTGAAGAGTTACCAAATTACCTCATTAAGTTTTCCCCTAATATTTATTGATGAATATTAAGTATACACCAGAGTCTCAGTATCTTTTGATATTCCTGTTTTAGATACACTTTCAGTTAGAAAAATAGGCATTAGAAGGCATTTTGAGGATCTAAGATGAGAGAGTAAAATAAAAAACATCAGAGAAACATGATTCTTTCTTACAGTTTTAGTTGCTAAGTCAGTAGATGAAAAGAATCAACCAAATGGATCAGAAAGAACAGAAATAATACAAACAGCTGTCAGGAAGATACACGTATATAAAATAGGAAGCATTTGGCATGAGCAGGAAATTATTTACAAAGAAGCCTCTTAGTAGAAAAGAGACCTAGGGAAATCATACTTGTCTGGTGCATGCAGGAAAAACAGACTTGTAACATGTTGAAGGAATGCTACTGATACTGCGCTTTAGGTGTTTAACTAAGGTCAGACATTGTTAAATTTTTATGAGGTTATCTGTAATGTGGCTTGACTGTGAACTGTGTTGAGGCAGGACTCCACCACCACCATTAAATCATTGGGGACTGGACCATAAAGGCAGCCGTTTTAACCAAAAGAAAATTGACACTTTTCAACTTTGGTTAGGTTACTTAGTTCTCCAAACTAGGTAGTCTGCTTTTAACTTAGGTGTGCTTCTTTCAGGTGATTGTAATTTTCTAACTTCTCTCCCTCTTGACTTCACACAATAATTGACTTTCCATCATGTTTAATAACAGGGTTTGAATCCTGGAACTTCTAAAGGGTAGCATAAACTTCAGGTGAAGTTGCAGAATTAACTAATGGCAGGAGAAACCTGTTGTTTTCTGTTGCTCCCTACCAACCCCTTCATTACGGCTTTTAAGGTGAAAGAGGGTAAAGGCACAGTCATGGTTCCAGACTTGAAAAAAGAGAAAGGAAGACATAATAGTCCCCACTCCAGCAACGTCATGTCTACTTTGTCTGGAGCTGCTAGATGGGCAGCCTTTCTTTTTGCGTTGCTTTCTCTGGTTTCAACTTTGCACCAGTTTGGTAAATGTAGGTAGTCTAATTGCTCTCAGTCTTCCAGCAGACTTTGCCCCGTGGAGGTCCTGGAGCTTGTAATTAAAAGTTCACTGCCCACATCCTTACAGGGCATCTGTTGAAGTTATTAGAACTTTTGCTTAGCATTTTCCAGCATCTTGGGGCCAGTCTTCCTGTTGCTGGCTTAGAGACCACAGCTTGTGTCACAGATCTGGTTAATTAGCTGGTTCTGATCACCTGCTTGAAGTTCAGTTCTTACGGTGAAGTGGTGCTGGATGTCTCGTAACATCAACTGTTTGGTTTTAAGCTCTGATCCCCAGGAATGTCACCTCCGCGCTATTTTTTTTTCCATGCTGGATCAGGATGGAACTTGTGGGTTGCAGTTGAACCTCCAGCCCTTGGTATTCACATTGTTTCTGCTTGGTGCTGGGATTCAGTTTCTATTCCTACTTCACTGGTTCGCTTACCTTTACAGGAAGTTTTCTCTTGGTAGCAATCATATGCATGAAGCTCTCTCAGGTAAACTGCATAAAATACTATTTCAAATTACTTCAAGCTACTTGACACCATTTTATTTTGACTTGACTCGTGAAAATGTTATCCATCTGCCCATTAGACTATTGACTCTGACCAGTGGATTAGTTGAAAGTGTAGATGGAAACTGGTTTAGTCCTTCTATTTTCTGTTATCACTCCGGTGAGCATAGGTCATTTCTTCACATGTTGCCTCTCAGTGGAAAGATGAGCCATAGCAAGGGGAAAAGCAAGCAAGGCTATGAAAGAACAGCCATTTTTATTGTTATTATGCAATAAGTATATGTGGACTCTTGGAACAGAAGAAGGAAAGCACTACTGTACCTTAAGTTGAATATTCAAAAGACAGTGGAGGCTGAAGGGCTTTGCAGTGAAAGGATGATACAGATTCTTTATGAGATAATTCTCCTTTGTTATGGTAGTTAGAAGTGTTAGTGTTCCAGGAACTCTCTATAAGATGAGAACATTAAATCAAACTAATTCAGCAGATGGTTTTCTTTTCCCCAGATCACCCTGTCATCCTAAAAGAAGCTCTCTCCTTTTTTTTCTTAGTTTCCATAAACTATAATCCTCGTTCCCAGAAAAAATATAAACCCCTACCATTGTCCTATCACTGCTTCAGCAAATGCATTCTGCAGCATATTGTGAATGTTAACAGATTCAGGCTGTTACAGACAACACGATGGAGAACTAATTCCAAAACTGAAAGCCCTTGAATATTCTGTCCTTGCAATACAATTAGCCTTTCCTAGCCTCTGTTTCACTGTGGGAACTCCAGTCCCACTGTTGAGTTTTACTATACTGATCTCATGAGGGAGAAATCAGGCCTGCCAAGTAGATGCACCTCAGTCATGCATTGTTTTGTAAAAGAAAATCGTCTTAGACTTTGATTTCATGTGGGAAAGGAAGATGGGTTCTCATTGTGTGTTAGGCATGTGAAGTGACACTTTTTCTTCTCCACTCCCCAGAAAAGATGCATTGCATTCTGCTGTGGAGTAAAAAGAAAATGATGCAAAATCTTTCCTATGTTAATGTCAGTAGTTGTGGCTGTATAATTCATCTGCCATTTCTGTACCAGCTCTAATTTTGCCTGTCAAGAAGCTCTAAATAGAGTCTGTAACACTAAAACCTTGATGTGACAAGGATGTGAATACAGCACAATGGGAAGAATGATAACCTTTAATTACATGTAGTTCAGTATAAGTGAGATATGATCCATTTTCTCATTCTGTGTTCTTGAGTTCAATGGTTCCAAGATTTCACATGAATAAAAAAAGTTACTTTGTACTGTTTGTGTCTGAAGTGAGAATAGTTTATTAGAAAGAAGAGAGATCCTTCTAATTCAACTGAAATATTTTACTACCACTTTTGAATTTTTTCACCAGCTTGCATATTTAACTCTTTTCAGAAGCTTTTAGAACAAGTATGTACTCTTAAATGTAGACTTGCATTAATTGTTCACACATTGATTGCTCACACATGTGAGCATACATTTCACACTCTGAACATCTGTGTAACTACATGTTTTGTGCTGTCATGGCCTGTCATATAAATTTTCTAATATATACCTTCTAGGGATAAAACTTTCCTTACATGTATTTTGTTTGAATTTAATTTTTAAATGTTTATTATTTTGGTTCCTTAGCCATGAATCAACGAATCAGCCAAAGTGCTCCAGTGAAACAGCCACCTCCTCTGGCTCCTCAGAGTCCCCAGGGTGGTGTGATGGGTGGGAGTAGCTCCAATCAGCAGCAACAGATGAGACTTCAGCAGCTACAGATGGAGAAAGAAAGGCTGAGACTGAAGCATCAAGAACTGCTTCGGCAGGTGAGGCCACAGGTTAGACACCTACTTCCACTATTTCTTTTGTATGTTATGTTTTGATTTGACTAAGTCATTTGTTTCAGTGAGTCTTAAAGACCAGTGACTGTATAAAAAGCCTAAAAAGGTCTGAATTCATTCTCTTACTGATACCAGCTTTGGTAATGAAAGTATCTGACTGAAGAATTTGGCTTTCCTCCCTCTAAAAAAACTATTTAAGAAAAGGTTTCATAAACTAAAAGGATGACAACATGGACTATTGATATGATTGGATATTCCTCTTGAGGATACATTTCATATTCATTGAGTTCCAAGTCATGCAAAAGGCAAAAAGTTGGTTTCCATAACTTCTTTAGTTCTCCTTTTTCAGTGGAGGAAAGTCTTCAGTTTTAGCACCCATTGTAGTCTGTAGTATTTTGAATATCTCAATTGAGATACATTGAGGAGACACCTTGTTGCCAAAATCTTACCTGCTCAACAGTGGAGTGAGCATGGAACAATTGAATCACCCATGCTGCATTTGAACCTGTGGTTTTCTTATGCTGAAGAATTTCAAACTTCATAATTAGGCTGCAAGCTATTCCTTTCAGTGTTTTTCTACTATATGAATACAGCTGTAGCAGATGTTAAAGTGTAGGACTGGACTTTGCAATCTCTGGATTTTGAATTCGGTCTTGATCTCCTTTGGACTCTAAGCCTTCCGCTTTGATTTTTCCATCTAAATGTTTTAAGAGTTGCTACCATGTGTGCTAGATACTTAGGGTGTTATTTGGTTTTTTGACACTGCCAGAGAAAGCACTAATCTTTTCTTTGAGGAAAACCTTCTAAAATCTTAACCCTTTTCACTTTGGGTGATGGGCCTTGTATCAGAAGAGGATGATATCTTAATGTCCTCAAAGACAGCTTTTCTCTTTCTTCATCACCTGCAGTATTCTGTCCTGGAATCTGACTTCCATTATCCCCTTTGTAGTCAAGGCCTGTTTTGTAGGAATCTTCAGCATCTCTTGGTGTAAGATGGGTCATCTTTACAGCCGTTGCTTTTTATAGTACTTTAGGTAAGAATACATTGCAAAGGTGGCATCAAGGACTTTATCTCTGCTTAAGCATCTGGGCTTCTGCTGTTCCTGCTTTGCAATTAATCCATGAACAAACATTTTACCCTGCGCTAGCATGCTTCTAGGTAGGCCTTCTAATTGTCTTCTTGCCTCAGTTGTCATTGAGAACCTGACTAACTTTGGACCAGGTGACAGCCAGTTCTCTTCATATTGTTCTCCCTAGTCATTAAGCTTATCTGTCAAATACACATCCTCGGTAAATTTGTGAGTTTTATTTCACTATGTCATGATTTTCATAGTTTCTTAACTCCCTTATCCTGTCTCATCTGGCCTGTCTTGGGGGCTTGATTCTACAAGATGGTGTTTAAAAGACAGCCTGCATAGGTAAACCATGCAGCTAAAGTAATTTTTATCCATCTTATTTTTACTCTTAGGCATTGCGGAATATCAATCCCAGCACAGCAAATTCTCCAAAACATCAGGTAGGCTCTTAACTGATGTTTCAGCATAATTAGAAAAATGAAAGCATTACATTAGGCTAGCAGGGAACTTTTTGCTACATGAAGGCATTCTAAAAAAGGAAAAACAAACAAAAAAACCCCCGAGCTCTGCCATGCACACTTTTGAACCACTTTTCTGGTCACAACCCTAACATTGTTTTTAAAGAGTGCTACATTTCCACAACTTTATATCAATATTTAAGAGCAAATGAGGGCTTCATTGAACATTTTTCTGATTAAAAACAACCTTCTTATTTAGCATTCTTGACGATACTGCTGTTCCAGTCCTGATGTCATCAAGATGTGTATTGATGTGTATTTTAGAGAAATATCTAAGGTAGTAGTTGGTGACTTTTAAGTTCTGTTCATATGAATGTTCTTATCGGTTTGTTTAAACAGGTATGATCTTAAAGACAGATATCTGTAATCAGTTAATAAAAAGTCACTTGAAATATTTATGATTTTTAAAGCATGCACAGTGCAACAGAATTACTTCATAGATTAGACTAACAAAGTAATTGTCATGCAAATATCTAATACATAATATGCAATTATTCCATTTTGACACTTAACAGGCTCTTTCACAGATGCATTTTCCATATAGAAAACAATTCTGACAAGTCTTTCAAGCTCAGACCAAAATAAAATTTTTCAAAATATGAAGCATAATAAATAGGTTAATGTGGTCTTCTTTTAGTCTCTAAAGAAGTTGAATATGGAATGAATCTCTGAAAGGGTGGATTTTTGGGTATGTTCAAAGAGCTTCATATTTGCTATTGCTAACTGTGTTCTTAATCTATTAATCCTTAGCGCAACTTTTATATTGGCTTATATTTTACTTTGTTTTTTAAGAAAAACCACTGTATGCACTAGGCAACAAAAACAGAATAAAAGGAAATACCCTGTGTTTGGAAGCCATGAGTACTGGTGTACTGTTGCATTCTGAAGAGTACCACAAAATTTGTATGTTACTAGTTCTGAGAAACGGAACCTCAGACCTTAGAAACAGTGCTGACATCCTGGAAAAAGTACTTTCTTGTTTGGCAATACCAGTGCAGTTTTTAAACTGAAGCATTTTAATTGAGATGTAATAACTTGATTCATTTACAGAGCATTAACCACATAATGATCTTGTCAATCAATATTAGATCCTATTCTGGACGAGAAAAAAATTCCTTAAGAATTGTTGGTATACAAGAGAATAAACAAAGGAGGACACTCCTCCACACGAGTTGGAAACACCTTATCTTCTGGCATAATTAGGTCATTCAGAAGGGATGTTTTTCTTACTGAATGCCAAAAGCATATTCTATGTTTTCTTGTATGCCTGGAGCCCTGTCATACCATTGTTCATTCTTCCACAGTAACTTCTTCCCGTAGCCAACTCAGAAATATGCAGCAAATGGAGAACTTTGATATCAGTTTCATACTTAACTCTGTAAGATGAGATTTTTAAAACTTCTTGAAATTTTGGCTTTAAATCCTAAAAAGCTGCAAAACCTCAAAGGGACTGTATTGATAATTCACTAAATGCCTATGTAGTGGTCACTCTGCTTTGTTTGGGATGGGAACTGATGGAAGGATTTGTGCAAAATTCAGAATTGCAGTTACATTAAAACTGGCTTCATACCAGGTTCACCTATATACTCACCTGCCTGGGATCAGTTTTATTAGTCCACACTTGCTAATGAGTCAAGGTATGTTTGAGTGATCTGTTGGATAGAAAAGTTGACAATCATGTCAGCTTGAAAGTTTTGTAAAACTAGATTGTTCATGTTGTATCATCTAAATGTATTTTTTGTATTTTCATGTGTCACCTTGATAATGTAATGAGCAGCCACAGGTGGAAGAAAGTGCTTAGAGAACTGCTTCTGGAAATTTTTCTCTGAATGCTTCTTGAGGCCTTGTACTACAGAAGCAATTGTCTGTCTTCTCTGATGATACTGTTACTGAAGTGTCCCAGTCTGTACTTCCGATCTGGTCACAGTTGACCTAGCAAATCTGTCAAAAATGTGTAGAAAGAATGAACATTTCTTTGGTCAACTTTTTCTTTTTGACAGATCTTTCTTTTTTAATAAAATTAATGACATTTAGAGGAATTATTTGCTTTCATAATGATAAAGGTCTGCTTGGTGGCAAAACAGTAGCTTCTCTTGCTAAACTTTAGGTGTTCTTTTAAGGAATACTGAAAATAAAATCTTCGTATGTTTAGTGCTCTTTATTCTGGGAAGACTAAAGTCTTTTGTCTGTAAAGAAATTATGTGACACCAGCGTTCTTGAAGCTTGCCTCTGATGAAATATCTGGCTTATATGGATTAAAAAATCTGAGAAATGTTCCTTAACTTTTAACTGGATCTCTGAGCTTTCCTTAATTGCAGAATCAAATAGGTTGGAAGAGACTGCTGGAGGTCATCTAGCCCAGTGTCCTTTTACTTCTTGACGTTTTTGTCCATGTATCCTGGATACAGTGCCATGGTTGCATTGATATTTACAGTCAGGTTTTTTTGGTATTGAGTGACCATAGCGTCCTTGCCAGTTTTTATCTCTCTGCCGTGATACTGTAGTATAGCACAGCAACACTAACACTCAGGTGTTGTGTATGGAGGCCTTAGCACCTTCTGCAAAGAGTAAATAATTGCTCAGATTCATCTTTTTTGGCAAGTACTGCAAGAGACTCTTCTTTTTTGAATGAGGATGTATTACATTGTAATTCTAAAAATGTCCAAGTCAAATATACCTGTAGCAAAAATAATAACTTTCAGACCTACTGTGTATAAACAAGAACTGTTGATAGATCAGGAAATCTGAAAACACTGAGCATCTGTCCAGTTACTTAATGATCATCATCATCAGTTATTTGTGAAACCTTAAAGATGCCTATGTATCTTAATTAAGAGATTGAATGACTTGAGTTTCTCTCCATCCCAGTAGCTTTCCCTCCACTTCCTGCAGTTAGCATCTGGTTGTCAGCAGTGTCTCACCTAGAACAGATATCGATCAACTTTTGCCTATATCATAAAATTGACCAGATGTAAAATAACAGATTTCTTGTCTTCTGGTATGCTATGGAAAGAAATAGAGACAAATAATGTTGAAGTACTAGTGGTATTACTCTTAGATGTTGTGCAGACTGCTTTCTTGTGCTGAGACTGGAAGATTTCATGCTTATCTGCTGCAGGGTATTTGCTAGTAAGATCAACATACTACACAGACATTTACAAGATAGGTTCCTGTGTATATGCTTGCTCATTCTGTATCGGCTGCTTGTTTCTAGCTCTGAAATGAGATCTCTGAGATCCAGATACAGCCCTACTTCCTTGCTGTTCTGCTCAGCTGTGCTTTCCAGCTTGGCTTTCTGTTAGTTCTGTGCTGCTTTCTTAGTAGTTCTGCATACTTGGAATGTGCTCTCTGTTGATTGTCTCCATTCTTTTGTCCTTTGTATTTTATGAAGTACCTCTCATGTTCTGTGTCCAGCTGACTGGAACTGATTTCTGATCTACTTTTGAGTAACATTGTGAAAATTCCCCTGCTCAGAGTAGAATCTGCAATGACATATGGCCGGTCTGTCACTGTCTGCTGAGTCACTTGGTTTTGTTTCATACTTTTTTTTCATATTTGCGCTGCATAAAATATAACCACTTACAGTATTGGATAGTTACTGGGTTTGAAATATTATTTTATTTCCCTATGATTTCCATTTTTTAGAAGCTCATCTTGTTTGGTGTTTGACACCTTTCATCAACTGAGATGATTTCAAGTATTCCAAGAAAGTATTCATTTCTTAGAATAATAATACTAAATTATTTTTCAAGATATTTTCAGTCATTTTACATGCACACCAATGCAAGGCTGTCTGACTGTCAGATTTCTGACATCTTCTGGAAAGTAAGGAAGGCATCATTAAAAACAAGTGCAGTCTTGAATTCTGTACTCTCATAACTTCCATGATGTTAGCGAGACTGGAAGTTTTACTGAAAACTTCAGATATTTTTTGTGACCCTTTTGTTGGGTTTTAGTGGCTTGATAGATCTTTTTTTAGTGCTAAGTTTTGCTTTATTCCTTGTGGTTTAGGTTTTGTTAGATGTTTCTTTAGCACAGTGGAAAGAAATTGTTACTGTCCAAAATCAATAACAAAATATTACTGGAAAGCTGTCATGAAGATAAGGGAGCCAAGCAGCATGTTCGATATCATAAGATTCCAAGGAAGTAGAAATCAACTTCGTATGCAGTTATTTATCTCAGTTTTCATTGAACAGTTTGATATACTCTAGTTAGTAGGCATATTTGACTTCATTAGGTAACAAACTGTTGCTATTCACTGAACTACGTTCCAAAAATCTCTGTAATTAATGAACTGATTCCTTTAGTCTGTAGCAGTAAATTCAGCATGTAATAACAAGTCTTAGAGTGTTGTCTTTATATAGACATCTGATTCTAGGAAAGCACTTGTATTTTAGGTAGCTAAAGATTAGTTTAGGTAATCTGTCAAGTACCTGTCATTTACTTAGCATCAGTTGCACAGAGCTTTGTTACAGAGTACCATAAGGCTTATACATAAGGCAGCACACCTATGCAGTGCCATGACTTTAGAGATTAATTCACAGGAAGACTTAGCCAGCTGGCTAGAGGCATCCTAAACTGGGCTGAAGACCACAGCTGAGGAGTTGTGTGGTATTTTTTAAGCAAAATATTTGCTTCTTAATAAAAGTACTTCTTGCTGAGAGGTCTGGTAGATATGCTTTGGCAAAATGAGCTATAGCAGTTTAACATCTTAAACTCAGCTGCTTGCCAGTGATTGCCTTAATAATAAGGCAGCACAACAGGATGTGTTTAACATCCTTTTTGCATGATCTAGCTGAAGCATTGGTGTGGCTACACTGTGAGATAGATCTAATTGATCTATCAGAAAAAAAATTTTTTTTCAGCTAGATCTGTTTTCTGACTTTTCTTAGTGTATGGCCATACAAATGCTAGTTCCAGCTGAAGGGACGGGTAAGAATATGGAATCAAAGGTCATCTGTAACTATCAGTAGAAAGTCACTGTGGAATTGCCCACTGTGTTGACCCACAGTGATTAAGAGATGCAGACCTTTATCTCCGTGGACTGACAAACCACTGCTTCTAAACACTGTGAAATAAATAAGAAAGTTTTGTCAAAGCATCAAGGATTTCAGCTTGAAATGTTATGTCCTGCAGAAATTTTGGAGATGTTCTTTGACCTCACTATTATTGAAGTCTTTGGTATTTCTGATGAGCATACATTAAGGTACTACTTTAAATACATAAATAAGCAGACAGAGACTAAGTTGTGGAAAGGGAGACCTGTGTGTTTGCATTGAGGGTGGGGAGTGAGGGAGGGAAGTGTATACTGGCTGCCATCAAAGTATATAAAATGTGACATTCAGCTTATCTTACTGCAAAAGCAACATTGCTGTTGTTCAGCCATCTTGGGAACTAAATGCTTTAAATGTTATTCAAGTCCTGAAATAGTATAGTTTCACTCCTTATTGAAAACCATAGATCTACATGAAACTTTATTAGTTTGTGTGGCAAGAGTTTGAGTTTCACTCGCTCTGTTGGTTTAAGGGGAAAATGCTAAGCATCAGTAGCTGAAAGATACTTGTAGGAAACATATTTGTGTTATATTATTAACTTGAACATTCAGAAGCTCTTGATTGGACTTGCAGCACCCTAAGCTTTACAGATGAACAAAATAATTACATTGATTTCTTGCGAATGTAGATCTTTATGGATAAACGCCTTGTCTTGAAGTCTATAGAGTAAATTAGAACTGTGTTCATTTCCTGTGTCTGTTTTATGCCTCTAATTGCTTCAGGACACATTTTATGTCTGTAGAGGAGTTGTAATTCACTGCAGAGGGTTTCCTGGAGTCACCAGGGCTGCTTTCAGTTGCAAAACCTAATCAGAGAAGTACTGCAGAAGGTACAAGTCACGTTGACCCAAATATGAGAAGGCCATGAATAGCAGCTTTTGCTATAAGCAAACAAAAAGAGTCAGAGGGAGGCCGTTTAGCTGGGCATGGCCTTCCTGATCACTGACTCCTGCTGACAGGGACCTGCCTTACAGGGCTCCGAGACACTTCAGCAGGGCAGATGTCGGGCTGTGAAGCCAGGGGCACGGATACCAAGAGGGGCATGAAGCAGTGGCACAGCAAAGGACTGCAAAACCAGACAAGAAGCCAGACTTTCATACAAAAGTCTATTCTAGTTTATGCTGCTAATCTGCGCTTGTGATGCATTGAGTTCTTTTCCAGGTGTATGCAACACAATTAATTATAACTCTGTGAGTATCACCTCTTAAATTAGTTTTGCTGGTTTTCATGATTGCAGCACTGAATGGTACGTTTTCCCCTTGCTCTTCACAAATTGCATAACTCCTCATTGCTGAGTTCATTTGTCTTTATCTGTCTGTGTGTCTTCCCTGTTTCTTTTGTGCTGTAACTCTGTGGCCCTCACAAGAATGCAGACACTTAATATGAAGAAGTTACCGGTGCTGTAAGTCTGCCCATAAGTGTTGTGGTCTTGTCTTTTGCCTAAAACATCTCTCCCATCCCAGGCAAGCCTGTGGGTTATTTGATAGTTGAGTAGCAGTTGAGGGCAGAAATATTGCAATTGGTGCTTTTAAAGTACACTTTTAGAACCAATTATAAGGATATATCAATTCAAATTGAGTAGCATATCATATGTTTGATACAGTAAGAATATGAGAAGTGAGTTGCATAAGGGAGTCACCTGCCCTTCCTCAAAAGCACATGAAGATAAAAATGCTCTGAAAAAGGGATTTTTATAGTTACTTTGGACATGGTGTGAGTGACCTGGAACTTCATGTAAAACTTAATCTGTATGCAGTTATGACAAAAAAACGTGGAAAAGGTCAGCCAGATAAACTACACAGTACTGACCTTATTTTTAAAATTATTTAAGGTGATGACAAATCATTTTGGTCTTTATGCAATAACAAAAATTCAGCTTTTGTGTTAACAATAGGAATACTAATCTTTTCCCAAAGGTACTTTAAAAAAGTTTGATATACTTACAAAAATAGAATGAGATGAAGTTATAGAAATCTAAGCCAGGATTTTGTCATGGTTTTATTTTTGCCTCCAGACTTTAAATATAAAGGATATATTTTAAAGCATGAACTAAAAGCCTGGAGTTCACATTGCTCTGTTTGGAGCTCGGAGAGGCTTGTACACTCCCATATGATTTTTTAAGTATAGGAGACACATAACTTTTTTTTGCAAATCAGTTTTACAAGGAAGGAGAAATGAAAAGACCATTCCTCAAGCAATGCAACTTCAGCTTTCATTACATGCACCTTTTAGGAAAAATAGTCTTAATATACTCTTTAGGGCTTGTAGGAAGCTGCTTATCATAAATAATGATTAAAAATTGCTCTGTATTTGTTTCTGAATAGCTTGTCTTTTTTTGTAGTTTCTTTCGCTTTCAGACTACCAGAATGACATAAATTTATTAGTTAAATGAGCAGTGTAGTAACATTCTTTCAGGGGGAAGGTGCTTCTGACTCCTGAATAAGTATCAGTAATGCTACTTAAAATAGTTGTAATTTTGCATTTTTAGCAATGTTGTTGAAACAAGGGTAGAAGTAGTACTAATTTTAAAAATACTAGTTTGACTATGTTGTATATGCCAAAGAATAGGCAAAATACAGTTCTCTCTCCTGGTTTAATACATCTCTTTTTAGTAGGCCTTCAGTGAAATGTCATTAACAGAAGAGAATTTGTGTTTTTTTCTTTCCTGGTGTCAGTAGCTCTTGGAAAGGGGACATGTATGGATTTCTCTTCTCTCTCTCTGAACTAGTGAATCAGAAGGCAGTGCTGATTGGAAAGTCCCAGCCTACCACGCAAGGAGATAAAATATCACTTTAGTGCTTTGTGTACAGAAGTGACTCCATATAGGTTTTGCTCTGTTACCACTGTTTGTGGCACTGCTGTATGATTAAACTTCTTCTGCAGGCTGCTGGCACTTTTGGCTCCTTTTCATCCTAGTCAGGGACTGTATCCCAAGGAAATAAAGATGCAATGTACAAATCAAACCAAGAAGGAAGGGGAAAAGGACGGAGCATGTGAGTGAGCAGTTCTTGAGCCATCTCTGGGATGGCTGCTTTAAGACCTTATACCTTCTTCAGATCACTGTTTGGGAAGCATTCAAGGAAAGAAAATTTTTTATTTTTTTAAAATTAATTTAGTCTACTGTATATCAGCTGTGAAGTAAGACCTCACTTGCACTTGGATTTATTACAAAAGCAAATGAAAATTGTATGGATAAGCCTTTAGAAATTATTAAAAGGTGCCTGGCATCCTGTCATCTGAAAATGAGGAAGGAGGATTATTACTATTTGTTAGAACAGAGGCAAAGTAAGTGGTGGTGTGCAGGGGACTGGATTTACTTAAGAGTAGACAGTTGGCTGTGATGAACACAAAAATGGTATGTTTGTAGACTTTCTGCAAAGACCTAACCAAATGTAGTGAGAAAATATAGTACAAGACGTAAAACTTGGTATTAAAGGAATATGTAGAATAATAATCCACAGAAATGGGAGTGAAGGGTATATTAGAAAAGATTAGAAAAGAAGAAAACCAGGCAGTGGGGAAGCATTCAATATTCAGCAGTCTGCTGGAAAATAACCTTAAGCTTTTTTTAAAATAAATCACTTTGAAGAATAATTGGAGAAAGGTGATTTTTATATATTAAAAGCATACAGTACAGTAGTCCTTAGGCTTATCACTGAGAATGAATGAAGACCTCTCACTTTACAAGTGAGAAATACTGAGTATTGTCAAGACTGACAAGATTGGTTTTGCCTAAGATTGTCTTTCCAGGCACAACCTGGAAATCACATACTACTAATAGTATGTGATACTACTAATAGCAAGATAGTGAATAGATTTGTTTATGAGTCTCTACATTAACAAAGCTCAGGCTTGGTGAGCCACTGATGATCTTTTAGGAGAGTTGCTTGAAGTAAATTACTTTATTTTTCATGTGTAACTCATGGATTACTTGTTTAGAAAGGGGAAGAGGGTCACTGGGATTTGCATAAAATGCTGCTTGCCTCCATCACCTTTAATTTCATGTGTTTTATGTTAAAACTTATTTTCATTAATTGCTAATGACAAGCTTTATGGATGTTTTGATCCATGCTGGTGAACAGTCAGGCATGTAAAAATATATATGTAGTCTAAGTTTGTAACTTCAGAAGAGCAGTGTTTTACTTCTACTAAGAAATTTCTAGGGATTTGAAGAGCTTTGAGATTTCCTTATGGGACAAATCAAATAGATTTGATCAGTCAGAAATTTCAAAATGCATCCCTCAAAAAGGAGGAGTGAATGGGAGTTTTTACGGAAAGACTTGAAAGTTTACTGACTGAAACAAGAAAAGTGCAAAGGAAACCAGGGACTAAATCAGAATTTAAAAGAAATTATGGAAAAGTGCTAGTCAGCAGAGCTAGACAGACATATCTTTGGGATCAGATAGTATTAACAATTCTTTTTCTGGTCTTAAGAATAGACTTAGCAAAAAGATATTGAAATTAACTAGAAAATATGTAAACATACAGATATTTATATCCATAAATATTTCTACAGTCCAGTCTGTATTGCTGAGCATGACTGGTGGAACTTGTGTTGTCATTGAAGCCAGGACAGATTCTTGCTTTGTCTTCACTAACTTAATTTCATTTCGGTCTTGTAACTGGAAGCAGTAAAAGCATCAATTATCTATAATATCATGTATTTATGTATCTGAAAAGTGCATTCAAATACCTAACATGATCTCTCTTTTTTCCCCCTCGTGCTGTTCTAGGAATTGGCTCTCCGTAGCCAGCTTCCAACAATGGAACAAGACGGTGGATCTCAAAACCCCGTGTCATCTCCTGGAATGTCTCAGGAACTGAGAACAATGACTACAAATAGTTCTGATCCCTTTCTTAACAGGTTTGTAGGAGTAGCTACTAGAGGGGGAAAAAAATTATTTAAAATTCTGTTTGGTACATGTAATAGTTTATTTTGAACATCTGTCTGTGCCAAGAGCCACAGCTGTAAATGAATCTTTCCTTAAATGGCAAGTCTAGTAAAAGTTGAGGATTAAAAGCTGTCTCCTGTGGGAGGAAGTAGTCTGTTCAGACTTGTAGGAAGGTTTTTATTCAAAGTCATAACATGTTTGCCTCTGCATAATCTGTTGACTAACAGTCATTTCAAATTACTGACTCAAAGATTTGTGAATAGCTTGCTGTGAGATCAAATGAACTGTGAGGCACATTTAGGACTACACCTTGAGGTTAATTTTAAGGTTTCTCCATTCACCCTTTCCCTCCACTTCAGCTATTTAGCAGTATTTTTACTCTGTTAATGTTAGTTCTGCAAATAGTGGCATGTTTCATTTTAAATGCTGTATCATTTTGAAGTGTGTATTTTAGTTCAAGATTTAGGATTTTACAGTATAGACTGGTCTTTCATATAACTTTTCCTTAATCCCTCTGAGTTGGAGTGTTTGTTTTGCTGAAAATACTGTTCAAATTACAGCTTGCAAATACTTCATGCTAAACATTACAGCTTTGGAGAAACTGCTGCAGCCTAAGATAACTGATAACTGTATTTTGGGTAAACCCTTCGGGTAGATTTATCTCCTACAAAGACAAATATGACTACAAAACTTCATTTTTTGTTAGAGGGAGGGATTATCCTCCATGAAATTCATCGTGGGATCTCCTGTGAGCCACAGCTGTGCTGGCCTTGTTCTACAGAATAAAAAGGACACGAAATTTTAAACCTGACCTGCTCTCCCTATGAGAAGCCTCTGTAGACAGATGATGGTCTTGATGTGTTACAGTAACATAGTAGCTTGAATTTCTGGAAGGCTGTTGCCATCATACATACACAGCATCTTCAAAACCTATTTTCTGACCTAAAAGAAATGCGTCTTCAGGTTTCAAATGGCCACAGCAATGGACTGATGCAGCTTATCCATTGTGAGTCTGCACACATGAAAGATAAAGTGATGGATTTTTGCCTTTACAAACAGAAAAAAAGCGAGAAAGGGCAAATTCATGTTTTTTAATTGCATGGCACGTTGATATTTACTGTATAATGCAAAAAGATAGTGCTTGCCTAGTTGCATGTAGGTTTGACTGAGGCGGTTTTTGTAACCCTTTTGTAACCCCACACAAAATATTGAAAATCTGTACTGGACTTGAGAATATCTTAATTTACATTTTGATCTGAGCATTGTCTCATTTTGGGTTATTGTATGTGTATCAGCACATTTAATTCTGTCATATGGCCATGGGAAAGGGATTTTTAAGAAAGGACATTTGTGAAAATGCTTTGCTGTCTTTGAATTAGATAAAGCAGTCCAATAGTTGGGTCAATCTTGTTGGTATTCCTTATGTTAAAGTTCAGACTTGGGGAAATGCTTCTTTGTATACTTTACAGGATGTATATAGAGATCCTGGTGAGATGGTCCTAATGTTAGGTCCAGAAGTTAGATATTCAAAGTTCAGGTAGTTTAACATTTTTCATGACTATATAATAGAAACAAAACAAACAAAAAAAAAATCTCAGAAAATAATTGCTACACTGGAGCAATTTGAGAAAAATGTGCAGTAGTGTTTTCATTTACGTAGTCTAATCTTCTGCCTCCTATCTCCAGTATTTAGTGTCATTGTGGCATATTTGATTTGTTTGAATGGGTAATTCAGCAATGCAGGCTTTATTAGACTATTTCACCATTTGATTTACCACACTGTTCATATATTTTTGTCTGCTAGATTTATATTGGTAGTGATGGTAATTCTCTGTTTAACTCCTAAATTGGTATTTCATCCTTTGTATACACATATTTTAACAGTTATTAGTTGAAGAAGAATCCACTCTATTTTGGGTAATGCTGTTTGGTTGCATGTGGTAATTTTGGGTGGTGTGACTACTAAATGAAGAAATCCTTGTGGAAGAAAGAGGAAATGTGTATTAAGGAGTGATTTGAAGAGGAGCGCTGGACATTCCAAGTGTGAGAGCAGCAGCCAAAAAGCCTTCTCCACTAGAGTGATTTAGTTCAGCATAGTCTCAGTTCTGCTTTTAGTACTTTGTCCCATAAAGTAAACCATCTTTTTTTTTTTTTCACAGAAGTTTTAAATAGTTTATTTATTAGGATTGTATCAAATGTGTGGTGATTCTATTTTTAAATCAATCTAAAAAAAGATAAATATTTGTGATTTAACTGTAAAGAAATGTTAGGTTTCTTTCTTGTATGGTAAAGATGTCCTCATGAAGTCTAATATATATATATATATATATATATCTTATGGCTTTGTACTGGCATCCAGTGTTGAATAGCTGTTCATTATCTTTTTGGTTCTTCAAACTTAAAAAAAAGGCATGTGCTGTATACTTCACAAGCACATTTTGAGAAGGACCAGTGTGTCTTCAGATGCTAATTTGAGCAGTAAATCAAGTTGCTCTTCATTTAGTATGCAGGCTGGAAAATCAGTATGGAATCTCAGTGAATGCTACCACAACCAGAAGAAATCCAGATTTTGAAAATACTTTGTGAAGACTGGTTATTCAGAGATGCAGGGGGAGGGGAAGTTGGTGATGTGCTTCTACAGCTACTTATGGCGGTCACAGCTCCTGCCAGCAAACCACCTTCAGCACAGGCTTCTCTCCAGAGGCTGGAGCTGCTGCCAGTAGCCTGCTCCAGCCTGCTCTCCTTGGACTGCAGCTTCCTTCAGGGCATGCCCACCTGCTCCAACACAGGGTCCTCCAGGAGCTGCAGGGGGATCTCTGTTCCATCATGTCACCTGCATGGGCCGCAGGGGAACATCCTCCTTCAGCATAGTCTGCACCACGGGCTGCAAGGGAATCTCTGCTCCTCCCCCTCCGTCTTCACTGCCCTTGGTCCCTACAGGGCTGTTTCTCTCACATATTATGACTCCTCTCTCCCATCTGCTGTTGAGCATTTTTACCCTTTTTTAAATATGCTATCACCAAGGTACCACCTCTGTTACTGGTGGGCTCAGCTTTGCACAGTTGGACCACTTTGAAGCCAGCTGAAACAGTTGGGTCAGACACCGGATCAACTCCCAGTGCCTTCTCACAGAGTACATCCCTGCAGACCCCCTGCTATCAAAACCTTGCTATGTAAACTCACTACGCTAGCCAACTTCCCTGCCCCATTCCAAATTTCCCATTGTGGCTCTTCTGGTCTTGCTGCGCTGGCAGCAAGAAAGTGAGTGCATGTAAGGCCCCATGCCATCAGTTTGGCTAACTGTTCTGTCAACAGGATCATTCTGAACAGGCTTTGTTTACAGGGTGGCTTCTGTACCAGTGTTTGATTTATATTAGGGCACTCTCTTGCCTTGACGTGTATGACTGAACAAGTAGTAATGCAGCAGTGGGAAGCAATTGAAGAATTGCTAAAGGAGTTGCAACTATTTATAACAGCAGTGATCTAAAAATATACTTTAGTGGTTGATTAAACATGGGGACATTAGAAGTTAGAAATTTTTTTTTTTATCCTTATGGAAGCACGAAAGGGTTCACAATCATCATAATTATTTTTATAATCATTACAGACTATCTGATATGCGTCCAATGGTTTTAGCTGTGGTAGGTGTCAAAAGATTAGAATTATGCAGAACACCAGTAAGCAGTTTCTTAAAGCTTCTTGAGTATGCTCTCATCAAGTTAAATTGAATGTAAATAATATGGCTCTAATTGGAAAAGGTCTGCATGAAATAAAACCCAGGTGTCTCACACAGACAGAGGTTTCAGTTTTTTATCACAGGAGAGCATTTCTCATGACAGTAATGCCCAAAGCCCTTGAATTGGTTCAAAACAAGCATATATTTTATTTTTTTCAATAACCCTCTCTTTTTCTTCAAAAACACTCATTTTTTTCCCTTTCTTCTGTTACAGTGGAACATATCACTCCAGAGATGAAAGCACAGATAGTGGACTTAGCATGAGCAGTTACAGTGTACCCAGAACCCCCGATGACTTCCTGAACAGTGTTGATGAGATGGATACAGGTCTGGTTTTGTGTACATTTTTAATGCATATTTTTCAAATATAGTTGTATCCATTTGCAAAGAAAACAAGCAACTCGTGAAGCTGTGCCACTTTTTCTACCTTCTATTTCCCCTATTTCTGTAATAGAAATATTATGGTTAGATTTGTGAAAAACATATTTTTGATCAGCTATATTGGGAGAATAGGGGATTGCTCATAAACAGTATCACTCCTGTTATAAGGAATTTGCCTTTTAAAGTAATCCTGTTGGTTCAGAGCTGAGAATAGTCCTTCACTCAGTGTTGTTAATACTTCTCCAAAACTGTATTTGACTCAGTAGTGTCTTTTTTCTTTAAGGATAAAAATCAAATCACACTAAATGACAGTAAAGATATGTAGAGATTTGGGCCAGTAGGTGAAAGTTTGAAACAAAGGCATGTTCTTTGTACATTTGCATGCATTCAAGTTATCTTTGGGTTTTGTGATGGATTTCTATGAGTCACGTGACTTGTATGATGCAAGAGATACACGATTAACCTTTAAGCAGTTGTCCTGATAAATTATAGGTTTGATACTTCCAGTGTATTTAATATCCATCTTGCTTTGTATTACAACTAGGTGACAGTATCGGCCAAAGTAACATACCATCCCATCAGAACCGTTTCCCAGACTACCTTGAAGCCATTCCAGGGACAAATGTGGACCTTGGGACACTGGAAGGAGATGGGATGAATATAGAAGGAGAAGAACTGATGCCAAGTCTGCAAGAGGCTTTGAGCTCTGACATCCTTAATGACATGGAATCTGTTTTGGCAGCCACCAAGTTAGATAAAGAGAGTTTTCTTACTTGGTTATAGGGGCCTCAGGGAGACTGAATTCTAAATCTGTGAAGGATCTAAGGAGATTAGGACATCTGTATCTGAAGTTCAGAACAAGCCAGTGTGGCACACTTTGGCTTGTGTTCAGAAAAAGTAAATGAACAAAAATACTCAACAAGATTCTTTCGGTTTGCTCTTCCATGTCCATCGCTGCTGTTATATATTGCTGACTTTTTTCCACAGTTGACTCTGAAGAACAGACATCTTGATCTTTTTCTATTGCTGTTGCAACTACTGTTCAAGGGGGGTGGGGAAGGATGATGAGCCTATTTGGATGACGAATGCCATTCCTTCTGTCCTAATGTGCGCTTGCATATCATTTTATCTAAGTACTCAGATTTGAAAGTTAATTTCTGCATGTCACTGCTTGTAGTTTGCTTAGCTAGTTGTCTCCTGCTGCATGTGACATGACATACTGGGGTGACAAGCCAAAAATGATGTATCTGGTCAAAAGAAGTCAATACTGATTTGGAGATACGACTTAAAGGAGGGCTGAAGACTGTTTGGCATTAAGTGTTTCTACTAGTAGCTCTTTCATTAGTCACAAAGTGCTCTTGTTTATATTTTATGTTATAGCAAATCATGAGTCATTTTACATAGAAACATATATGAACTTCTATTGTTGCCACATACTCTAGCCTAACTTTTGTTTGTCAAAAATACTTTGATTATTTTTGTTAGTTGGTTTAACTGTAGCTGTAGGATGGGAAGTAATTATAGGTGTTCTTGGTTTTTTTTAATAGTGAAATCTCAAGGTTTTTTCTGATTTCACACAGTCTTATTTAAATCTGAATTGTCTGCTTTTTTATACTTAAAACGTGCCTATTGTAGCCTGATAAGCTAGTGAGTACATAAACCAGTATGTTTTGCCTGTAGCTTTTTTTATTTTTTTAAAGGCTAGCTTTGAATGTAATCATTAGAACATGACCAGTGGCTTATTTTTCGTGTATATTTGCAAGACTTTGAATTAGAATCTGATTACAGCAGTGTAAAAGTTAGAATCCTGGCTCGTATGTACAATTTTTAAATGCATTTTAAAGTAGCAGAAATCATTTTAAAATTACATGTATCTAATCTCTCTTCTGGTTTTCAGTTTTGGTCTCTGAGTGAGTTTAGATTTTAAAATCCTTAATGGGAAAAAAATTGATGAAAAATTTCAAGTTAAGCATGGACTGAAAGTCTGAACCATTAATATCACTGTGTGTTGCAATGAAAAGGCTAGAACACCAAAAAAAATCCTCAATTGAAACTTTTAAGTGTAGTAGTTACTGAATTCTGTTTGGTGAAAAATAAGCCCTGGACACTATATGTAGAAGAGAATGTAAAGATATGTGTTAGATGGTGACATGAGCAGGTAATGAAGTGTATATTAGTAGTAGAGCTTAGCATGGGGTAGAGGTGAATACGAATTATCTTTATTTTAACAGGAGAGGATGTATCACTAAGTTGTCTGCAGGAGTTGACATAAGTTTCCAAAGAGTATTTTTAAATGAACAAAATGAGCATGAATCAAACTTTCAGTATAAGCTATGAATTACTGTGGGGCTTTTGGGTTTTTTTTCTGATGAAAAATAGTGTCATCAGTTAACACCTCTATAATTAAGGGCCTGTCACCATTCTCAACATGAGCCTTTATTTTCAAGGGTGTATAACATGACTATAAAAATACTGTAAGTGTGAAACTTGGTTTTGACAAAAAATCTCAGCAGGGACTACTCCTGAGGAGGGAATTTTCGGGGTTTTGTTGTTTTGCAATTTTTTTTAGACATTGATTATTTTTCAAGTTAGCAATGAATCAGCAAAACAAACAAAAAGAAAACCTCATATCATCCTTGCCGTTTGGATTTTTTATGCTTCAAAAATAGTTCTGTTTCAGGTTGATGTAAAGAATGAAAACTGAACCAAGTTCATTTTAAAAACTGAGGCAACAGAGGCAGAGATTTGAAATTTGCCGCTATAAATGTACATTTACTATTTTACATAAGGCTATTAGTGTTTGAAAAACACAAAATTTTGTGGCTTGTTATGGGATACAAGCGAGTTTTAAAACACCAATTTTTAAAACACATCCACAATGACAAATATATTCTGCTACACCAATAATTCAGCGATTAATAGGCCACTTATATTGTGCAATGACACAGTAGCTCCTAAAGCAGTGTATTGTGTCCAAGATAGGGATTTTAGTAGCATTTTTGGAATTTCATTATGAATTCTTCTCTTGCCTTCCTGTCAGGAGAAGAAAAAAAAAAAAGACACTAAGTTGTTATAACTTGAATGATCTGACATAAAACCACAACAGCAAGGAAAGTCAGAGTTGATTCCATTTTGGTTGTCTTCCATAGTTGTATCCAGGTATCATAGCACATGCAGAATCACAGAATATGCTGAGTTGGAAGGAGCCCACCAGCATCATCGAGTCCAGCTCCTGGCCCTGCACAGGACCATCCCCAGGAGTCACACCATGTGCCTCAGTGCATTGTCCAAATGCTTCTTGAATCCTGTCAGGCTTGGTGCTGTGACCACTGCCCTGGGGAGCCTGTGCCAGTGACCAACCACCCTCTGGGGGAAGAACCTCTTCCCGATACGCAACCTAAACCTCCTGACACAAATTCAGGCCATTCCCTTGAATCCTGTCACTGGTCACAAGAGTGAGGAGATCAGTGCCTGCCTCTCCTCTTCCCCTCATGAGGATGTTGAAGACCATGGTGAGGTCTTCACTCAGTCTCCTCTTCTCCAGGCTGAACAGACCAAGTGCCCTCAGCTGTCCCTCACACAGCTTCCCCTCCAGACCCTTCACCATCCTCATTGCCCTCCTTTGGATGCTCTGTAATGGCTTAATGTCTGTCTTGTACTGCACTGCCCCAAATTGCCCACAATATCCAAGGTGAGGGCCCAGTGCAGAGCAGAGCAGGACAATCCCCTCCCTCGCCCGGCTGGCGATGCTGTGCCTGATGGCCCCCAGGACATGGTTGGCCTCCTGGCTGCCGGGGCACTGCTGACTCAGATTCAACTTGTAATTAACCAGGACCCCCAGATCCCTTTCGTGGCACTGCTCTCCAGCCTCTCATTCCCTAATCTGTACACACAACCAGATGTGATGCATTGAGTGCAAACTCCTGATGTGCTGTACCTTGCTACAACAGAAATGAGTACAGAACAAATTTTCTTTCCTTGCTTTTGTGCGTTTGTCGCAGCTTTAATATTTGAATGTTTTATTCTCATTGTAGAAACACTAAATGGCTTATACTGTATTTGGGTAGCACTGCTTAGGGTAGATACTGACAAACTGGGAATCCTTGAACTGCTCTAACATTAATTATGTTTTGTGATACTTATTTTAATTGATTATAAGACATTTCTGTTCTCTCATTTATTAGTAAACATACCATAGAGATGCTGTATTGTTGGCAATCAACATTAATTTGGATTTTTTTTTTTTTTTTTTTTTTTTTTTTTTTTTTTTTAAAATTTTTTTTAATTCTGCAAATGCATTGTTTGATGAAGTGGTTAAAATTGTTTGATATGCGAAAGTGTTTTGGGTAGTATTTTATACTGTTGTATATATTGAAACAGAAATCATTGTAATAATTTTAATAGCTTTTAGTTATAAATACACTATATGCAGACAGATGGGGCTGTACAGTGCTGTGCTGTTAACCCCCAGGCAGGGCTACTGCTTGGAAATGGGTTGCAGTGTCAGTAAACCACATGGATCAAATATTGTACCATTCAGTGTTGGCGCTCACCAATGCAAAAGGAGAAGAGAAGATTTCCACATGATTAACACTACATGGTAAATTAGTACTACAGTGACCTTTTCACTTACAAGCATGTTTTTTATACAAATTAACAGGTGTGCCTGTGTAAAATAATTTGTGTTCTGTATCTTGGAAGAAGTACTCTCCACATTTAGAATCACAGAATCATGTTGTATGTTAGAGAATTATGTCCAAAATTATATATATTACTTACCAATGTTATTTTTAGATACAAGCATGACTGTAAGCTAGGTACTCAAGTACATTCTGTTACATTATTTTTCTTTATGTAATACTTTTTCAGTTGTTTTATTTGTTATAAATATATACTTTGTGCTTAACATCTTTGTTTGTTTTTAACATTCAGTGGTATGTAAAGATGATTTCCTTTGATAAGATGGATGCATTGAATTGTTGGAATGCCTATTGTAGTGCGTCTGTTCTTGTCCTCCTTGTCACTGCTTTTGTAGTCATAAACTCCAGTCCTGCAAACATGATGTGCAAGCTCACCTGAAAGACAAACGAGCCCCACTGATGTCAGTGAAGGCTGAACATTAAAGTATACATCTCTGTGCTTGCAATAATGAAGAGACAGTGACTCTGCTGAGCATCATGCAGCTTGTGTAAAACAATACTTTAATTGCATATGGCACTATACTGAGAGCTGGTAACAGAACATCTGATTATCTACTACAAGAAGAAAGCATCCACTTCTTGCAGATATGCTTGCCATATTCAGATGGCAGGTACATTTTTGGCTAACTCTTAAGTTTATGCATTAATTTGTGGCAGACTATCAATAAAGACACACTATTTTCATTTCCAAGTTTTGACTTATGAATTGTGAAATATGGAATGACATACCTTGAAAGTGTCTGAAGATTTTAGTTTAAAGTATCTTGACAGGATTCATTAATTTTGACCTCCTGTAAAAGAGAAACTATGAAAAGTGGTTTTTTTTTAATGTAGTGCAATTTGGAATGGCCAAAGTCATACATTATTTGTGTTTTAGCAGTTCCGGAGTTACTACTATTCAACGCCAAAATGCCTCAACCCTGTGGAATTCAGTGCGTTTGTGCTTTCCTAATTAAGAATGCAGGGCTTGATGCTTCTGCCCATTTGTCATGGCCAGCTTTAGCTCCCCAGATCCTTTAAATTTAAGCCTAACATCACACCTTGCACCTGGGAGTAGAAGGCTGCTGCCAGGGAGTGATAAGGCATGGATTTTATTTGTTGATACCACTCTCATTTGTGAAGTGGTGACATACTGCAGTAGTTGAAGTACTGAGGCAGCCCTAAATAGACTGTATTACAGCAAAGCAGGATATTTGGTCCAGGTGTTCCAGGGTCACTTGGCGATTGTCTTTGAAATATTTATAACACTTAGTTTAAAAGTATTCATTTCATGAAGTCAGAAATAGTATGCTTCCAAGGAAGCAAGTGCAAGTTACTAGCCAAAAAAAATATTTTTCCTCTTGGATTGTTAACAAAATCATTATTTGACATCAGGCTATGATCTGTCTCTCACCTCCTGTTTTGGAGGTTCATTCGGGGATAAAGTGGAGCCACTGATTTTATTTACAGTATCAGCATCCAGAATTTATATGTTCATACTAAAGAGTAAAGGTGTGCTTCTTGTCACCGCTCCGTAACTGCTAACAGTGGTTTTCTGCACCCTCTGAATTTAGGTGTCATCAAAATAGGAAGACATCTGTACAACATGAGAGATCTTGATTGACATGAAATGGTAAAACCAATACTAACTGAAGAATCAAATTGTCTTCAGAATGTAGGGTAGAGCTTGGAACCAACTACCATATCCAGTACTTGATGCCTCTTAACAGCTGATGTGTTTTCCTCTGCAGATTGAGGAAGCATGTTGAATGAGAAACGTATAAATACCAATACATCTGACAAAGCTACCTAACGGTTTTTGTGGAAAACTCAGGATTTTTACTTTTCCAGACGTAGTCCTCTGTCTTCAATGCAGAGGTTGTAACAGTGAATGCTACAGATGAAGGCTGTCACTGACTGGTATTATGTCTATGTGGGAATGGAGTTGGTCACTCTGATGGTTCTGTATTAAATTGGTTTGTCTTAGAACATGAGAGGCAGAGTAATTTTATTGGGTTTTCCTGTTTCTGCTAGCAAGTGAGGGGAGGGGATTGTTTGGTTTTTTTGGTTGATTTGGGGTTTTTTTGTTTGTTNTCAGGAGCAGCGCAAGAGGCTTTTCCTTCAGTGTTCTCCAACAACAAACTAGAGCTTCATAAGAATGGTATGTTAGATCTCACCTGCAAAGCCCTTTTCCTCCCATATATCTTCTTTCTCACCTGCTCTAGAGTGTTCTAAATTATATATTGTATTTACCATCTGTGAGTTTTGCTTTCCTAACACCTGAAAACTGGGACTGTAAGTGCTAAGTGCTGTTCATCCCCAGAGGAGAGCAGAGTTCCTCCTCTCCAGAATCCAGCTGCCATCCAGTTTAAGGTCTGTAGTATAACGTAGGAATTACAGGCTGACTCCAAATGTGCTGCTGCCCAACTCCTGTCACAGGTTGGTTATTGGCGAGCATGATTTTTTTGAACGATGGTTGTTTCCTATTCTTGTTTGACACTGGAGAAGTTGGCTATTTTATTACTTTTGATTTCTGCAGCAAGCTGTCATAGCAGGGGCACAGGATACTCCTGTGCCTACTGGAGGACTCCTACCCAGAACTTAAACCTGATGTTGACAACATGGGGGTTTTTTAAGCTGACAGTTTGATTCAGCCTTTCTCTCTCATAGTTTCATTGTTAGGCGTCCAAATACATTCGTCTCAGCTCTCTTGACTGAAAAGGGACCACTTTCAGACTTCCCCAAGCAATGTAATCCCTTCATACACATCATTTACTGTTGGAGGGTGTGACCCAGAGGCCTCTGAGAGGTTCAGGTGTAATCCTGGACTTTAAAAGTCTGTAGTCCAGACAGGATAACTGGTTAGGTATGTATATGACAAAATCCCAGGCTCACAGTACTAAGAAATGTTGTGATTTAGGTGGTGGTCCCTCACAGCAAATGGCAGTAACTGTGAGTTTCCTTCTGGTTAGAACAGTGACCTTCAGCCTGAAAGCTGCTACCAATGTCTGTGTAGTCCAAGAAGTTGCTGGTGAAAGCAATGCCTGTGGATCAGCCTTACTCTTGGTGTACAGGAGAGATTGAAGCTGCTGCTGCAAGAAATCAGGGCTACAAAAAGGGCTTGTTAAAGCTCCCCTGCCACTGCAGCCTGTACCTGCCACCACCCTCATCCCTGCCCACAGGTGATTCCAGCAACTGCTTTAAGGCCCTGGGGTTTGATTTATATTCATCAATGGTAAAATTATGGCACTTCCTTTATTTCTTAATTTTTGTTTTTCACTTAAGACATGAATCTCCCTTTAAAGGTCTTTGTTCCTGTGAACAGCCTTTCTGGATCTGGTTATCTTTCTATGGGTATAGATTCTTCTAAGTAATATGAATGTGACAAGCACCAATAGATCACGGAGAAATATAAATTTCACTTTGCAGATTAGTGGCAAGAATGCCAGAAACCCTGTCATCCAATCAGTGATATCAGTATCCATGGTTCCTCTTATCCATATACTAGCTATGGTTCAGAAAATAAGCTGGTTTTACATGAAAATCCATGATTGCAGAAAGGCTCGGGCTCCTTAAAACTGTCATCTCTGCTGGTGAAGTTTTACTGTTGTGATATGTTGATTTTGCTTTATCATCACCTTGAAAAAAAAGTAATTGAGTTTTTAGGGAGATCCATAAAAATACACAGGAAGCAGACCTGTCCTGCTGCTGCTGCATGAGGCCAGTGTTTCTCAGCTGCTCTTGGATATGTCTCAGTTCTAACCAAGTGAAGACATCTGCTGGACCCTTCTCTTCACATTTGCTTGCATTTTTAATGTCACTAATATCAAACAGATGACCATGTTATTGAAGTGAGTGCACTGGTGACAACTGAAACAAAGGATAAATATGGTTTTTAAAACATAGTCATGTACAATCTTCCTGGGTACATGTTGCCCTAGGTAAAGTTGGCTCCCACCTTCTAATGGCACATCTGCCTTTCTGCTGAGCCTTTAAAAAGTGAGGCATTTGAGCATTTCCCAGGAAAGCTCTGTGCATGGTTTTACTTGTGTCCTGGGAGCACTGAAATGCTCATGTTGCAAAGTGCTTTGAGTGTAAAGCATTAAGTACTTCCTATTAATTCATTCTTGAACTGTGCTGTTCTGGGGCTCTTCTCAGCGGCAGCACAACATTGGAATATAATTTTTGCAATGTGGTATAAGGTATGCATCTGATTCTACTAGCTTAAACTCAAAAGCATTATAGAGAGGTAATGTGTTAGTGCATATCAGATGACGGTTTTCACTGGGATATGGACACTCAGGAGGAAGGGTGAACTGACTTGAGTTAGCCCTCTGCTGCTCACCAGGTAACTTGAATTCCCTTGTATTTGGTGGAAGATAAGAGTGCACAGTTACCACTGACAGATTAATGTGCACCAGTTCTTCCTTCTCTGAAAACTTTTATGCCTGAGTCCTTAAGTTTTTTAGCTTTTTTTTTTAGGTTGAATTTTCTTATGAGCTGCTGTTGGGAAGCCAGAGTAATCTTTTAGGTGTACAAGTACATTGATCCTGAGGGGGGGAGGGGATCTTGCATCATTGTGCGTATATACAGGCATAGAGTAATGCTGCATGCATTTGTCTGTGTGTCTATATATAGACATACTATATATAAATACTAATTTCCTGCCCAAAGACAACTCAGTTTCTCACGAGCATTATGTTTGTTCTAGGCATCACAAGGAAAAAAAGCCAGTAGGAGTGCCATCCCAGTAATAGAGTCTGAATAGTAGTTGCTTATTTTCAAGTTTTTTAATGTGATACAGAAGCATCTCAATCAGAAAACCAAAATTAATAATGAGAGAGAATATGAACACACATATTATTCCGCTGTGCTGCCTCTTAAGAAACCAGTCTTGAATAGTGAGCCTTTGGGGACTTAAAGGCATCTTGTGCACAAAAAAAAACCCAAAACCAAAGGGCTGAATAGGAGAAGTTAGATTACCAGTCACTGCCCCCTCTGAGAGTGCATCTTTTGCTTTTAAGCCTGATCAGAAGGGAAGTTGGATGCAGGTCAGATTTGTCTACACTGAAGTTTACCTTCAAGATTGATGCATAACCATCTATGCGCCTTAGCGCGTGCGTGTTCTGTAACTGCATGTGCGTACACAAGCACAGAGATGTGTGTGTGTGGCTGTGGAGACAGGGAACTGGTACATTATGGTGCAAAGTGGTTACTCATGGCAGGGGTTAAACCCTAATGGGTGCCTAAAACAACTGGGCACCACGTTCCACTGACATGTGGCACATTGTGTGCTACTTGCTGGAGTTATTATTTTTAAATAGAGATTAAGATGTTTTTGGATTACTTCCCCATCCCCAAGATCCCATGACAGTTGCTGGGGTTTCTTTTGTTTTTGAAGATTTAAGCTGCCTCCATGGGTGGGCCTAGACTGTTTTAAAATGTGGATTTGTTCTGCACTTGAGTATGACTATTTCTGTGCTCTGACTTTTTTGCTAGGTATGCCTTTGTTAGAACAGCAGCAGTGGAATATAAGATGGCAAGTTGATGTCCAGGCATTTGAAACAAATTCAGAGTGCTTTTGAAGCCAAAAGTCTGGGAAGCACGGGTTTAAGAAAGGCAGGTCCTGCTTGAGCAACTTGATTATTCTTTATGACCAGGTGACCCACATCGTAGATAAGGGAAAAGCTGTGGATGTTGTCTACCTGGCCCTCAGTACTGTCTCCCACAGCACTCTCCTGGAGAGATGGGCTGCTCATGCCTTGGACTGGCATACTCTTTGCTGGGTAAAAAGCTGGATGGCTGGACCCAGAGAGTGGTGGTGACTGGAGTTACATCCAGCTGGTGGCTGGTCACAAGTGGGGTTCCCCAGCGCTCAGTATTTGGGCCAATTCTGTTCTATATCTTTATCAATGATCTGCATGAGGGAATCAAGTGCACGCTCAGCACCCCAGGGAAGTGGTGTAGTCACCATCTGTGGAAGTGTTCAAGAAATGACTGGATGTGGCACTCGGTGCTACGGTTTAGTCGACATGATGGTGTCCAGTCAAAGGCTGGACTCAATGATCTTCAAAGTCTTTTCCAACCATAATGGTTCTATGACTCTGTGACCTTAGATTTTGAACCAGCCCTTTGGACTCATCCTTGCATTGGACCTACTCTGCTACTGGAGAAAAGATATCTTTGTACCCCGTAGTAGGCAAACTGAATGATCTAATTGCTTCTATTTCTAGCACTGGCTCCAGTGGCTTTTTTTGCTTTTTTTTTTTTATTTTTCTCCCCACCCCTTCTGTCATCTGTAGAAATTAATTTTATACTTTGTGAGTTATTCAAATACTCAGATCTCAGCCAGGATGTTTACATTTTATACATTTCTATGTATTAATGCATTTGCATATACTTGTGGATTGTATTTAGAAATACACACAAAATTTGGAGGGGCTCTGAGTGCACTATAAGACAAGATCAGACAGTGAAGTATTTAGAGAAAAAATGGAGACAAACCAATTGAGACAGATAAACATGTATATATTCTCAGAAGTAGTCAGCTACAGGAATTGAAGATCAGGACCTAGTTGCTCAGTAGATAAAATTGTTTTTGTGGCTCAGGAGAACATCACAAAATACATTTAACCTCTTATTTAACTGACAGACAAATGCATATGCTCTTATGAGATGCACAAATGCAAATACAACAGGCAAGGAGGAAGCCTACACTGTTTTTTATCAGAGAGCAGCTGCAGTGCTGGTCAGGCTTTTGGGTACAGCATTTGATGAAAGACAGGACTGAACATGGTCCAGGGGAGAGAGCAGTGATGATGAAGAAAATGTGAGAGAGGAAAATTACAGTAGTTGGGTTGTTTATCTACAGAAAAGCTGATTCAATGGTTAAAGATGATCTTTGAGTAAAAAGCAATTGCTAGTATGAATCTGTTATCCACAGAGCAGAGTATGAGAAATTACATCGGAATAAGGTAAACCAGGTTAAGAAAACCTTCTTTTACTGTTCTGGGTGTCTTGTTGGGGTGCCTGAGGAGGCTGTAGTAGCTCTTACAGTGTCAGAATTCAAAGAGTAAGTTAGATGAGCATCTCTCAGAAACAGGATGGAGCTGACCCAGCTGGGGAGGGCTGGCTGATCTAGCTGAGCTCTGAGGTCCGCTCCTGAGCACCAACTCAAAGAACTGGGGCTACTGTCACAGCTCAAGCACTAGGTTAGAAAATGCAGCTTCCTAGAGTTTCAGATCAATGGACCCCTTCCTCACTTCAGGTAGTAACCCCTGTTGCTCCTGCAATTTGTTGTTAGCTAGGGTAAACACCTCGGAAAGGTGCAGTACTGACCCTGCAACTTTGTCTGTTAATTCCCTATAATGGATTATCATACTGATAGCGTAAAAATAAAGTTTAAAAAACCTAAACAAACAAAACAAAACAAAAAAACCCACCACCAAACCAAGAAGCCAACAACAACATAAAAAAAAAACAAAACCTTAAAACCCTTACTTGCCACTTCCATTTGTCCAGTTTTGGTTTCCAAACATTGATTCTTTCTGTGCTTATGGTGTCCTTTGGTACCTGCTCTTTTCTTCTATTGAAAATATTAACATGCTTTAATTAAGTTCAACTGTTTTAATGAACTGGACAAAATGTTTCCACTGTGGTAAAGGGCACTTTAGTGCTATCTGTCTTCTAACTAAATGCACTGCAATTTGTCTGTGAATTAACGCAGCAAGTCGAGTTTGAGTGTGGCCAAGATGCAATAGATTGAGCACAGCTCCCACTTAGTAGGAGAAAAAACCTCCTGCAGAGAAGTAAAATCATCCTGAAAGTCATCCAGCCTTTGTGGAAAAGATGTATTTTTGGCTGAAGCTCCAGGGAAACTACTGATGAGCTTGAAGCTAAGCCCAGATACCAGTCTTGGCAAAAACAAAAGTATCAAACTGGGTAAGAGGGGAAAAAACCCAGCCAAAGAAGTGTGTGGTCTTTTCTAATGGAACAGTCTTTTGCACGTTCTCTGGTGCAGAGCAGTGTGGTAAAAATGACGGCCTGCAGACTTACACATCATTTGTTTACTGGTATATGTTTCCCTTAAGGGAGTGGCACAGTTTCCAACCCCTTCACCTCAAAACTTTCTCTTTACAACTCTTCTTTTTTTTAATCTTTCTTTCTTTTTTCCCTGCTGAGGAAGGTCTTCCTTGTAGCTGATTTTCTGCTGTACACAATTCTGCTCTAAGCTTCATGAGACTTGAAAGAGAATTTTTTGGAATATAAACATGTTTGGGAGCAATTTCAGTAAGTTAAGATGAAATGGTCTGTATTTGGCTCAGGGTCATTCAATAATTCACTGTACTTATTACCAAGCAAGGACTGTTTCATAACGTGTTTTCCTGGCTAAATTCCAACCTGGCTATTTCATGTGCCCACCTAAATTCCTCCTGTGTGTTTGAATAGAGAAGATAAACGTCTTCACTTGCCTCTCTAACACGCTTGTGGCCCATCTGGCCCGTGCAGCCTTCCACAGGTGCTTATTCATGGGTGGCTGATAACTCCTATTATATAAAACACTGCAGGCTCTCTTGGGATAAAAGGTGCTAAATGTATGCAAGTCACTTATTATTTTGCTCAGAGCCTGAGCTGGAGACATGCAGGACCTGTTCTGACTTTTCCAAAACAGGTTTTAATGTGCACTAAACCCCTTTGCCAGCACTGCTGTGCTGCCTTTTGTTTCTAAATTTACCCCATTGCACAGCTGATTAGGGAGACAGGAAGCAATGTATCTTGAAGCCTTCGGGAGACAGCCCCTCCCTGAAGATGTACTTCAGTGACCTAAATGTACAGCGAACATGTGAGAGGTGGGGTTTCAGGCCTGGGCATGCCGATTTTACCATCAAAGAGTCTGTCACTTCCGTCAGAAGTTCACTAGCCTTTTTTTTTTTTTTTTTCTCAAGTGATTTTATTATAAAATGCAGGCAGGATAACGTTGCTGTTTCTCAGTGCCCTCCACGGATGGGGTGGGACTTTCGGGAGTTTGGGATCAGCAGCATCAGCACTGGAATAGGTAAACCAGCATTTTGGTGAGCTTAATCTGGGAGTGGTTTTTGTTCATCTCCCTTATCATTTTGGCAAATGCCTGAAGAAGTATTATCTCTCCTTTTTCTATTTTTGGATAGAGGGATGGGAACACTTTGTTCTCTTCAAATAGTGCGTGAGTACAGTTAGCAGAGAACTCCCTAGCACTGTGTGCATCTGTCTTGCACAGAAAACAACATACCATCTTTCTGAGGTTATTACCTGTACAATGCTCAGCCTGCAGCTGATGCCAGCAATCAGGATGCCTGATCTACAAATTGCACTAATTCTCTTGACTCCTTGATAGGGAAAATAAGAGATTAATAATGCAGTCATTGTATACAATCAAGCTTTTCTAGTTTGCTTTCTGTGGAATGACAAACAGCAAAACCAGTCATTTGACACTTCTGACTAGGGAAGGAGTCACTCATGAGTGGATGGGCAGGAGTATGTCATGGGATCACAAGCCAAAGCCTGACCTGTAGTCAGACTTCTGGCAAACCTCTTTCCTTTACAAGTCTCACCTGTGAAATGGGTATAGTTGATTTACAAAGGTAACTTGCTTTTTCAAGTAATTTCAAGGTTTCTTTCATTTTGCAAGCTAAAAAGTGCTTCAAGATGCCTTGAAGGGCATTCACAAAAAATATGTTAAGAACTCCCCAAATATTTCCTGAAAGTGCGAGTGCCTTCTTTGTGAGCCTAGTTCATCAATGGTGTCACCTCTGTGGGCTTGGCAACACTTGCATCTGCCACAAAATTGGGCATGCCAGAAAACTGTCCTTTCCAGCCTGCTATCTCCTGTTTGTACTAGAGAGTGCCTGAACTCTGTGGTGTTTCAGAAGCTGTGCAGCTTTTTATATGAAAAGCGGTAGCAAAATGCTAGTAAATTCAAATCACAAGTGTAGAAACAAGTTGTTACAGGTAGTAGAGATCTTGGAAAACTCTCCCTGGGATATTCTTCAGCTGCATTCACTGTTCAGTATAAACGTGTTAATGTCATTCTGTGTAGCAAGGCAAAGGAAACATGAATCAGTTTCAGGACTGAAAAAAGTGGCTGCAAAGGTGTCAGTAATCATGCAGTCATGCCCAGTGCAATTACTGCAACGAGCGCACAATCATTCATCTGTTGTTTCCCATGGAGTTTACTAATCCTGCAAAGCTACCTTAAAATGTTTTTGATGACAGGTAAACTGCTTGATCCATCCACTCAGAAGGCATGTGGAGTCTCTACATCATTTACCCAAAAAATCACTGCATTACCTTTGCTGTGTTTCTTTAGCGAAGGGTGTGATGGCCAGGTGTCAGAAACATATCCCATTCCCATGGGGTAGTTCAATTATCAAAGCATGACCATAATTAAAACTTAAGAAACACTGAATTAAGTGCATCATTTCAGAATGTGGATAGATGAAAACAAACATGGAGCCAGATAATCCAACATCCTTTTGGATAACTGTTGCTATGCCATAAATTACAAGTTGTTAATGGGATTGTTGGTTTAGGTCCTGTCTTACTTTCTGTCTGGAGGAAAAAATTGAAACACAGCTAATGGGGCAGTAGGAGGTGCAGCCTCTAAAAGTAATTTTTCCATTTATCTGGATTTTCCCCCCTTGATTTATAGCAGCAATTCCTTTACATTCCTTAATTTCAAATTGCTGCTTGTTTTTGGCTTTAAGTAATGTAAGAGAATAGCTGAAGCTGATACCAGCAGAGCCCATTTCAGCAGACCTTGAGCTTTCTCTGTGCCAGTTCAGGCCACAGGTTTTTGTGTGGCTGAGTGAATCATCTTGATCCTAAACACACAAATCATACTTGTCTGCTACAACTTTAAATAAGCTTGGAGGTCTGCACAACATAATTAAGAGCCATGACAGGGAACTCTAAACGTTACTTCCAGCTTACAGTAAATCACAGACCTGTGTGCAGGACCTACAACAAACTGAATCCAGTTTTGCTTGATGAATATTTCCATGTTTTTAACCTTCCCTTTGCAGGGTAAATTCCACCTTTGTGTTAAAAGGTCTGTAAGGAACTGAGAAGTGATCCAAATGCTACAATGCCAATCTGTTTTGAACCATCTGTGTTGCTGCCAGGTTGCCAGGTAGTCCAACAGCCCCCAGTAGTATAGTACTCCTCCCAGCACAGAGACACCCAGACCAGAGTGGACTATACATAAAAGACTGGGATCTCCTGTCCCACCAGTGATTTGGTGACTAGGCCCCAGCATCCTCACCTGAGCAAGTCCTCTGAAGTCCACATATCTGAAGAATCCCGTGATGATGGGATTAACCCATTAAATTCAGTAACAGTGGGGATTCCCTCAAAGAGCTGGGCTTCTGTGGCAATGCTGTATCTGGGCAGTGGAATTTTTTTAAGGTATCCATATAGTTTTAGGAATATCTGAAGTGTGTGCTGGGAGATTTGGCCTTATGGGCTTGGAGAAGCTACCAGCTAACTCCTGCAAGTGAGATGGTCCTTGTGACACCAGTGCTGTTGAAATTGCCTGGAGGCTGTTGTTCTCCAGCTGAGGCTGACTTTCTGTATTTTGTGGCATTTATGTGATTAGTTCATGGCTGTCTGGGAGAGAGAGCTTACAAACATGAGACTGGGGGTGAATTTTGCTATGTCACCAACTGGGAGAATCTCAGTGACAGACATAAACTAGGACTTCATCTCTGCTTCTCCTTCAAAATAAATGAACCATCTACAAATTATAACTGATTTCTTTTTAATTTGCTTTTTGGCCCTTCCCATTTTTTCTTCTGGCTTAATTCTGCTACTTCTTCCAACCCAAAGGAATTTCAAATTGATGCTGCCAATCTTGTCTGAAGTAGTAGTCTTTCGCCTCCTTCTCCCAAAGAGAATGTCACCCTCAACCCACCTATATGGAAAACTGAGAGAAATAAAAACTATCTCCCGGGAAAGAAGAAAATACTTGACAACTAATTTCTAAAGAGACAGAGATTGCACCAGCTGCTTATATTAAAAAAAAAAAAAAAAAGGAAAAAGAAAAAAGAAGTGTATCCTACATAGCATTAGAAAATGCAACCACCAAACCATGGTCCTCAGGTGAATTAGATGACCTCCAACAGCAATTCAAAACCTTTGTGACTTTACAGAGGAGTGTTGGTAGCAACCACACTGTTCTTGAATTATGTTTTTACCAAGTGTGAAGTAAACGGCAATATGCATTTCTTGGCTTTCTTTAAAAACATAATTTTTCAACCAAAGTTCTCTTATGCCAAGCAGTGCTCAACTTCTGAACTAATTATGTCTTAAACTGAGGAATTTCCATTGCCTCCTAATACATACTCTAGCCATAATTTCTTCATAGATGCCTAAAGCTAAATATATGTAAAGGCCAGAATCTCAAACAGAAGAAAATACATAGATGAAACAAATAAAAAAAAAAAAAATCCCAGCTCAGTATAAATCCAAATATTGTTGATGATCCTGAAATAACTTTTTATAGTCAGAGTAAAACAGGAGTTTTTCTTAGCTTAACATTGCCTGGATCTTAATATATTTGATTTCTGTTAAATTTAACTTTAGCTTCATTATTTTTAGGTTGTGTTTGCTTTGGAATGATTCTAGCACCCTAAGCTATTTTTATGTTGTTCACAGTGCATACTTACAAATTTAATGTGGTTACTCTAGCTTTTTTTGTTAATTGTTAAAACTTCCATGCCACCAATGTTGAAACAGCAAAAGGATGTGTCATTTGTAGTGATACAAAGACAAGCATCAGCCTTCCAGGTCAACTGATTTTTTTATGATAGAGTAACTAAATCCTTGGCAACTGTCTTTTATTTTACAGTGGTAAATAAGGGAGAAATCTCTGGCAGCTTTAACTGAATCTTCAGCTGATGCATCTCCAGAAGTGGGCTCAGTTTCCTCCTTCCTTCCCCCTGTTCACTTGTACATGAAGAAGGAGGGAATGAACTGGAGAGAGTGTTAGAAGATCCACTCTCCTCCCAGCTCCCAGGCAAACCACCACTTGACCCTATACAAAGGGGAGAAAAAACCTTTGCAAGCCCCTTGGAAAGTGGGTGACATGCATCAAGGAGTCTTATTCCTCCATGACAACGAGCTGCTGCTGAGACACCATGAAGAATTTCTGTGCTTTGTGTTGCTGCAGATGGATACTGAGGGGATCCTGCAGAGCCTTTGCTTTCATGTGATGCTTTTGCACAGGGACCCAGTGACAGGAGTAGAGGAAATGGCCTCAGGTTTCACCAGGGGAGGTTTAGATTGGACATGAGCTAAAAATTTGTCACTGAAAGGGTGATCAGGCATTGGAGCAGGCTGCCCAGAGAAGTGGTGGAATCACAATCCCTGAAAGTGGTTTCGTGGTGAACATACTGGTTTTGGATAACAGCTGGACTCAGTGATCTTAGAAGTCTTTTCCAAATTCAATGTTTCTATGATTTTATGACCTTCAGGCTGTTGTCTGTGTGATGTGCTCATTGCAGCTCTCCTTGGCCACTACGTCACTTACTAAACCACCTGAAAGAGAAAAACTCAAGAGATTATAAGGTCCTCTGTCAGCCTCCACATAAGCTGTGGCTGGATGTGACTCAGTGCACCTCAACAGCCTTGTCTTGTGTGGAAACCTTCAGGAGACCTTGAAAAGTTTCAATAGTTTTTGATATCTTTGTAAAAAAAATTGCCCTGGTCTCCATGAGCGATTTGAAAGTTCCATTTTAGACTAAACAAAGGAGATTTTGCAGTATGAAAAATAAAAAGAACATATTGACTGAAACTTTGGCACTCTGACAGCACTTGGGTCCTGAATGGAATTAAAAAATATATTATTCAGTACTGCATAGGCAATGAAAGCCTTACCTCAGGATTATTTGGTTTATGACTTGTCCCACACAAAGAGCTATGTTAAGATTGCCAAGTTAGCAGTCAAAGACTGAAGGCTGCCAGGCAATCCTACCCTGCCTTCTCATATACATTATTTATGCTTTTTATTGTAATGTAGTTCTTCAAGTAAATATAGCTACAAATTTTCTTCCCAACAGAAGCACATAATGAAAATATTCAGTGAATGAGCAACCAATCTATACTGTGTAAAAACCCTTGGAATTAAGATTGAATTTTGAAAGATGATGTTACTTCATATTTTCTTGTTTCAATGCACAAAGAAAAAATTGTTTTGTAAAACTTTGAGAACAACTGTTTAAAAAGAACTGAAAAACCCCTTAGATATATTTACCTATATATTTGTGCACTGTGTTTCTGAACTTTGTTTCAAGCTTAAACACAACTTTTTTTCCCCTAAACAACTGCTTTCTGGAGCAAAGCTTTGCAGACGCAGGTACCCCCCGGGAGCTGTGGCAACAACAGAGAGGCTGCAAGCACTGGGAGACACATACGCATACCTGTCTGTTTGAAAGTCAGAGTACAGAGGCATTGCCACAGATGTTGTCACTGTGAGTGTGGTGTGGAAGCCCTAAATGCTCTCCTGACACGTGGTAAGCATTTCAACATTCACTACATCATGTGGCAAGGAATTACACAGTTCTTTGCCTAACTATTGTGCAAATAGCCATTGCATCTTACTTGTCTTGAACTTGTTCCCTACTAATTTCATTTGATGCTGTCTGATTTTTGTAACACAAGAAAGGGTGAGGAGTACTTTTCTGATCACTTTATTCCTATTTATATTTCATCATTTTCTTCTTAGTCCTCTCTATTCTTGAGAAGAAAAAGTGTAACTTGTTCAAGAACTCCTCGTGTGAAATTGTTCCCAAACCTCCAAGCCCTTGTAGCCCTTTTTGGAGACTTTCCATTCCTACACTGTAATTTTCAATAGAGAAAACTGCCCAGAGAATTCCAGACATAAACCCACTGTGGAATTCTCCAGTGCATAATGTCGTTGCCTCCTCAATTCTCCAGCTTCTGTAACTTTCAACCAAATTTCTGGTCAAGCTGATCAAACTGGAATGTACATTAACAAAAGATATCACTTAAATGTATTCTAAACATGACCTAGCTGAGAACGGTGAACTCTAGGAACAAGGATGGAAATAGTAGAGAAGTCATTTCTGGAACTCCCCCTTATTTCTGCTTTTAAATAATGCTTACCATCCTGGCATTTCTGTTCCCAATTGTGTTATGAATTTTTTTCTCACCATGCTTTGAGTCCCAAGCTCTTACCCCTAAGTGGTATGGTGTGGTGTGGAGTGATATTATTGTGTGCTGATGGCATTGATCAGCCAACCCTCACTGGGCAAGCTCACAACATAGGATGCTCCCTAGAAACTTGAAATGCTGTTCTGGAGGAAAGTAAAGATCAGCATGAGCATGAATTAAGAAATAAGGGTAAACACACAGTGTTATTTGGAGTGTAATCCTCTCAACAAAATTGGTATGTCAACAAAGGACACACCTAAACTGAGCTAATTCTTGTCTCCACTTACAGTAGTTAGAGAGGTAACAGTGTTTTTGGGGCAGTAAAAATCTGAAGTGAGGTAGATCAGTGGTGCCCTAAAAGTATCCAATTATCTCCATTCACTGTAAAGGAAACTGATACTCACTGGATTAGATGCAGATGTCCAAAGTCACCTGGGAGGAACCCCAATCCTTGGGACAGAATTGGCTGTATCTAGAGAAGACAAGCAAGCATTGTGTTGTTTTGCTGGTGAGGTCTCTGTGTCCACCTCCCTTTGCGTGAAGAGGACAAGGCAGCTGGAGAAGGTGTTCAGGATGACACTGGCAACTTGACCTTGGGGACTTGGGCAGCCCCATGGATGAGGGAGTTGTAGGAATAGTCATTTGGGATGACACAGATAAATCTAAAGGTGAGGAGGGTCATTGGTGTTGTGGAGGTGACTGGAGTGTGAGGGTGCAGAGCCTACAGAAAAACAGGGTTTAATGCAAGAGCCAGCAGTGCTCCAGAGTGCTATTGCTGGATTTCAGTTATTGGAAGGGTGCTGGGACATTCAGATGATACTGGGGCTGAGGCCTGAAGGATAATGGTCACTGGTTGCAATGGTACTGGGGAGATGCTGAGGTACAGAATGGAGACAGGATGGCATGAGTGGGGTATTAGTTTTATATTTATTGAAAATATTGGGGTGAGGATCTGGTGGGGATGTGAGAGAAGACTGGCTGTTGGCTTGATTGGGGAAGAAGGAGATTATTAGGACACAGGATTAAAGATATATTTAATGGCCACTGCTTCTCTCCTTTCTTCAATTCTTCCTCCATAAATGTTCAGTGCTATGCTTCAGGGCTGGAAGCAACACATGGCATTAGGGCCTTTCCTCATCTCTGTGCAGCCCAGCCTGGAGACAGCTGCTCTTGTTTTCCCACCAAGCAGCAAGGAAGGGAGCACAGACAGCTAATCTGGCTCTGCACCACCTCTCACCCCTCATTTCTCCTGCAGCTTTAGGGCAGAGCATGCATGAGAGATGGCAGAGATGTCTGCCCTGATCCCAAGCTGAGGCGCTCCACCAAGAAGTGCTGATGCATCTCTCTGGTGGAGAACTGAAGCTTTATACCTAACCAAGGAACAGGAGTTGCAGGTATTCAGCCAGTGAGGAAGACCCTGCAAGCAGGAAAAAACACGTGCCAGTTGACTTCCAGGTTTCTGTTGGGGGTGACCTCAGCTCTACTGTGGGCTCTGAAAAGGACATGGTGACACCACCAAGATATTTTTCTTCCCTTCCTCCTCTTCCTGACCAGCTTGCTCCTCTTGTCCCACCAGTCACTCCACTTCAGGTCTTCAGCTCTTGGCTAGGCTGGGGCATTAGTACTTATCTTTCCAGTTCCTTATGTCATCACAGTCTGATTCTCACTGTTTTGTAATCCAAGTGCCTTTTTACCTTGGTACTTCAGCCCTACTTCCCTGATCATACCTACCTCCAGCCTTGAGCCCCCCGGGGCACCCAGAGGCAGGTGCCTGCCCTGCTCAGGGCTGGTGGCAGCACTGGATGCAAGTAGCATCCAGCTCTGCTAGGGCCTGGGAGTAGGTTGTGCCTACACTGTGCCCTGTGCTGACACAACCCTCTGCAAACTCATCTGCCAAGCTGACAAGTCTCTGCTAAAGTACATGAGCTGAGACTTCTTAAAAACACATTTATAACTTGGCTACATCTTCTGGCATTAGGGTGACCTCCCCCCCCATTTTGCCAAATTTCAAGTTCTTGCTCAAATAAACAGTTGCCTAATCTTGCCCTGGAAACCACAGAACCATTTTTACTGAAACTGCCCTCCCCTTTCCTTCTCCAAAAAAAAAAAAAAATTAAAAAAAAAAAAAAAAGGAAGGGGAAAGAATCAGCCCGAGGCCAATCCTTGGCAGAAGACATTTCAGCCTGGATGAGTAACATCTAACAAACCTACCAGCAACTGAAAGCGGGAGCTTGTAACAAGAACTGTCAGGTGGGGGTAATTTCAAACACTTCTACCAACTCCATTGGCAATGTGCATCACCCAGAAAGAGAGGGAAGTGCATAAACGGTAAAAATCATTTTACATAACCTAGAGAATTGGACGCATGCCTCGGACTGTCTGTTTCTCATCCTACTTCATCTATCGTTAGCTTCCCTTCATTTCTTCTCCAAGTCGTACTCTTCCTCCTCTGCAGCTCCTGCCATCTGGAGCAGTGCTCTTGTATTCTCCTATCAGCTCTCTAATGTCAGCTTTCAGTGACATTCGTGTCTGGGACCCCTTGTCTTTTGTTCTCTTCTCATTCTGCTAATATTCATCTCTGAAACAGTTTATTCAACTCAGCTGAGAATATTTGGGGCTTGTTTAAAAATAGTTATAAAAAGGAGGCAAGTCTACAAATATATGTGATCCTGACTAATTAGCATTTATTATATTGACTTTTACTGGGCAATTTATGTAAAGTGACTTCCTCATCATGAACCATTATTTAAAGGAAGAAGCCAAAAAATCAGTGACGAAACCATGGACATCTGAGATTAGATTAGCTCCATTTTTAAAAAGGCACTTTCAGTAAAATCTAGTCTCTTCCCAAAATCAGAAATATTAATATATGCTTAATTTCACTCCCTGCCTATTCTGTAAGAATTTTTTAAACTGCCGGTGCTAAGAAAAATCTCCATGTGAGAAGCAAGGAGAAGTATTAATTTACAATTTAGCACGGGAATGAGCTTCAGATAAAGGCAACTGGAAAACCTGGTAGTCTATAATCCCCATCTGTGGAGACTATGTGAATTTCCTTTATATCATCTTCAGATATGATCTTAAAAATAGCATAATAGATATGAGCAACATGTTTAGGAGATATATTGCCCATCAGTGGCACAGAATAAATTATCTAAAGGTCAGCTTGTTCAGCCAGCTCTGGTTTAGGTCCACAGAGGGTTAAAATTCTAGCGAGTCAATTGTAGGAAGGATTCAGTCGTTTCACAGCTGTAAATCATCGGGACAGGTTTGTTATCTAATCTGATGTCTTGCATAACACAGGCTGTGGGGCTTCCCTGCACTGATGTTCACTCAATTAGACCATAATCTTCATGAAAAAGCAATACCCAGGCACTATTTTACAGTAGCTCTAGGTACTTCTCACACTGGGCCCCCAGATATGAGCCCCCAGGTTTTGCATCTGTAATCCTCACAGGTTAACTGTGGGTGTAACTTGTGAGCACTTGAAGTTACCTAAGTGGTTGGGGCCTGCTTAATGGTGACGAATCCCTGTGATGTGGAGTTACCCAACTGCTGGGTAACACCATCAGTTTAATCACGGCCATACAAATGGACATCGTGCTGGGATGACAACTGTTCCACCAGCTGCAATTGTTAAACAGGAGCATTTGTTTCAAAAACAGTTTATTACAATTCAATAGCAGGCTCCTTTACATTATTGGCTGTTAAACTAATTTAAAGTTTACTAATCAATGCAATTAGCTGGGGTTTCTGTTAGTGAAAATCTCTTTTTCCACTCAGTTGGAGCAAAGGGAGCACACTACATTGAGGAGGCAGCTGCTGAATCCTGCTCTGGAGACATTTGCAGATGTTGTTGGAAAGGTTATCGAGACAGAACAATCAGAATTGCCAGCGGAATTAACTTTTTTCTTTATATATGGAGTTTGTGACTCTAACCTCTATTTACCTTTCTGGTTTCTTCATTCACTGTCTTCCAGAGAAAGCACATGTGATGAGGGAGTTTGGTAGGTGGCAGCAGTAGGTGGTTATAAGTTGCCCAATTGTTGAATGGTGTTTGTGAGAAACAAGCTCAGAATGAGACCGGTAATTGCTTGTTGGTGCCTCCTGGGAAGCATCAGAGGGTCAGGAGGGGACAGGGTGAGAAGCTGATCCCCACGCAGGCAATAGGCAAGGAAATGGTAAGTGCTGCTGAGCCAGACAGGCTTAGCTCTCGGCTGTATTTCCATGGAAGTTCAGCTGGGAAATGAAACACATTGCTACATCTCTGAAAAGCACTGCAGTGGGTAAGAGAGGCTGAGGGTTTGAGCCAGCCACATGGCAAGAGGCGTAAGAGAGACCAGGTTCATAAACTATATCTGTGCCTTTTAAAACCCTTCTACTCCTAGTATGAAAATCAAGGCATAAACTCTTTGCTTTTAATGTCATTGCCACAGCTGAGCCAGCTGGAACAATATCTTCATTGCATTCAAATACCTTCATGGTCCTATTTGCATCCCTTTTCCCATTACTGTGAGGCACCGGGACAGCTGTGAGGTAGTACAATCTCTCCTTTAATCAGCCTTGTTCCAAGGGAGGCCTGGGAATTGCAAGGTCACAGATGCTGGCTTGTGAAACTGCTGAATGAACCAGGCAGAAGCAGGTTTGTTTGCACAGAAAGCTGGTACACAAACAGCCTGGCAAAGCACGGAGACAAAATACAGGCCAGAACCATGATCAAATGTACTTTCTAAACAAGCTCTGTAATAGATCTCCCAGATGTTGAGAACCAGTTGTAAAAGATGATTTATGTGCTTACAAACTGAACATTGCAAAGCTGGACTTTAAGGAGCTTTCTATTCTGAATGGAAGCTGCACCCCGTGTTAGGCACTAACCTTCCCCCGTGTGCAACATTTAGGAGGACTCAGATGGTCTCAGAGGGATCCAAAATCCCAACAGGTAGAGCAGGAGTTGGGAAGCTTCTTGGAATGAACCAGCAAGAAGTTCTAGGGACATGCATATGTTAAAATATTGCCTTTCAGGGATTTCCTTGCCTTGCTTTACTTAGGGTCCATAGCTCAGAGGTTTCCCTTCAGCCCAGCTGTCTTTGCAACTCATTTATTTGTTTTAGAAGAGAGGAAGTGTTTGAGATTGTTGTGACAGGGCATATTGCATGGGATCTAATACACTTATTCCCCATCCCTTCTGATTTTAAGCAATTTCTGTGTCCCTGTATGTTCAGGTCTTCAGTTCTGTGAGTTGCACAGTGCCTATGAGCAAGTAAGAAGTTGTGTCCTTGTGACTGCACGTGTGCCATCAGCTGAAGAAGGTGAGCCAGCCCTGACACCTGGGGCACCCTGCTGACTCACTTGACCTAGTAGTCTGCTGCACAGCTTGTGTGCCCAGGATGCAGAGGACCTGTTTGTGAATTCCCTCCTTACTACAAAGGCTTAAAGGAGTACAATCAACATATCTGGGTTAGAGATAACTTTCAATAATGCCACAAATTGCCAATCTTCCTATAGATGCTTGGACTATTGAGTAGACAGGGCTGCTTCAGCTGAGGCTGAACACACAAGTGCCTTGTCTGGTACAGTACAGCAGCAGGTAGGTAGGAGATGGATTTTCCTCCACCAAACCAGCTTAACAAACAAAAGAGTGGTCAGACTCCGTCTTGTTTTCTTTTTGGCTGCATTATTTTGGACTTAGGTGCTCTGATGTATTATAAAGAGCTGAGAAATCTACTGACAGACCTGACTGAGCTTTCACTTGACCTTCAGAGGTGTGTGGGTGGGGCAAAAGAGAAGTACGTGACAAAGATTAGCAGTAACTACAATTTGTAGATTTTGAATCTCAGAGGGGAATTTTTTTCTCCTTCATTCAAAGTTGAGAGGACCTGAGGCGTCAGCTGTCTCCCAAATGCTTCTATTTTAAGCAGGCTACGTGTGATAAGCAAGCAGTAAACATGCTGTTAAATATGGAATTTGCAGAAAGGGTGTGCATAGTCTGCCCTGGAGCTGCTGCCAGGAGAGAGCTGTTGGGTACAGCGTGCAGTCAGGTATCCGAAAGGATACTCACCAGTTGTCCAAATGTTAACTTTTATAGAATATATTTTGGAAGCATTACCTGTCCTTGTCTCCCACATAAACATGAAGATCCTCTCTTGGAAAGGAGCCATCTCTGCCTGCTTTCCACCAACTCAGTGAGGGAGGACACAGACCCCTTGTGGGGCACAGGCCATCGTGGGGTCCTGCTGAGGAGCTGCTGTGAAAGCCAGAGTGGCCCGTGCTTTCATTTTGTCCCTGGCTTATGTCAGCCAAAGGTAAGTGCCTCAGTAAAGAGGCAGCTTGTGCATTTGTGGAGTAGCACAAAGGGCTCTCCAGGCTGTAGTGTAATCCAAAGAACAGATCCATAAGTCACAGGACACAGAGCTGGCCAAAGCTTTAGGCAGAAGTGTGCCAGTAAAGTACATAGTATATAGGTGAGAGGGTGAGTGCACTTTTATTTAATTCAACAAACTATCTTATCTGGTGCCAGGGGAAAGCAGTTCTCATGTAGCTACAGCTGCTACATGTCTTCATGTATCTTCTACAGAAAGCATTAAAAGCTGTCCAAGGCCAGCCACCCACAAGTTACTGCCCAAAAGCCCCGTAGAACAGTTGGGGTGTAAGAAATTCTTCAAAACACTACATTAAGAGGGTTTTATTCTCCTGTGATTTAAAGACACACTCGTTACCTACCGGGCCATTGATTTCAAGGGAGGCAAAAAACTGGCAGAAAATATTGAGAGGTGTCTGAGCTACTCCTGAGGCAACTGAAATTCTGTACTAAAAATTACAGGCTGTGTTTTGTTTTCTGTTATGGTCATATTTACTACAGATATTATATTTGTATTTATAAATCTAATGTTTTCTGAGGTGACTTTCCAGACTCTGGGATCATGTGGAATATAACAAAAACCCATGGTTTGGTGATGAGGTGTATGAGAGCTTCCTGAGGTACTTAGCAGTAAGAAGAACAACACGGGTGAGATTGGGGCACTGCTCAGGGCTCCTGCCCCAAGGTGGGACCACTGCTTGCCAGGACACCCATGCATCCCGTCTCAAAAATGAACTTTTTTTCCCTCATTTGTCCACCCGGTGGTGCTAAAACACCACCAGCCCCTTTTTGGCATTTTCTTACTGGCCTCTATCAGGCAGTGTCTGTGCTCTGTGGGATATTTAAGTCACCGCTTAAAAATCTATGCAAATCCAAGGGTCAGAAAACCAAATTAACTCCCTGGCTCTCTCCTTTTTGTACTCCGTTGCTTCCTTCCAATGGAGTAGAGATAAGCAACACAAAAGACTTGTCGTGCCTAATTACATAGGATAAAAGAAGCAAATCCGTGATCTTTTTCTCTAATGTTGATCATAATTTAATTAATCTTGGATTCTGTGTTAATTTTAGAGAGAAAGTGAATGAGGCATGGTCATTACCACACTACTTTGGCTTTCAAAAAGTTGATAGAGAAGAATTGATTCTGCTGGGCAAAGTTTGTGGAGAATTTTTTTTTTCCTGTTAACCGATACAAAAAAATATGTGAAAAAACCAAAGTTTAATCTGTTACACCCAGTTCTCTTCAGGATCAGTTTCTTTAAAACTGATGTGTAAGTAAGCCTGAGCCCCAGCATCCAGCACAGAGCCTGTGCCGTGTGGAGTGGCACACAATGAGAAAGTGCAGGATTTGAACTGCCAGGAATGTTTCCTATCCCTAATTCCAAGAGTCAACAGTCAAAAAATGGCAAGTGGTTCAGAATGATTGAAGGGTAGGAGTCTTTGAAGTTAAAATCAGTGAGAAAAACTTACATAACACTTGATGTGATTAAAGAACATGGGCTTAAATTAGAAATCAGGAAGAAATTCTTTCCTGTAAGGGTGGTGAGACACTGGAATTGGTTGTTCAGAAAAGTGGATGCCCCATCCCTAGAAGTGTTCAAGACCAGGTTAGAAGTGATTTGAGCAACCTGGTCTAGTGGAAGGTGCCCCTGGCCCATTTCAATGGAGCTGGAACTAAATGATCTTTAAGATCCCTTCCAAACCAAGCCTTTCTACAATTCTATGAATTATTGTAATACAATTCTTTGTGGACAGTGCAATAGTACCTCTATACCCTGGTATTATGAAGTAACTCCAGGCACCCTCAGCACTTGGTACACAGGCAGTTAAATCCTTGCAGACAATGCTGTACTTTGTTCTTCCTCTTTATACCAGTTTTTACCTTTTTAACTTCCTGTGACCAGGAACAGTGCTGTGGTTAATACCCTGAATTACAGCCTATGACTTGCTGATGTGCATTCAAATTCTGTGTGAAGAGCTTAAGAATCACCTCATGCTCCAGGAATGTGGCCACATGGCAGGGGTATGACCTGTCCATGTTGTCCTTTGCCCTGGGTACCACACGATGCATGTGGGTGACACTGACACACTGACACAGGCAGTGTCAGTGCTCTGTCAGGGCTGAATCTTTCTCAGTTCACAGGCTGCTCAGGAAACACAGATTTTCCTGAGGATTAGCTTCTCCTTTGCTGTGAGTCAACAAGATCCTGTAACTTCTCTTTCAGGGATAGAGATGACTGTTTTTATCTCCCTTTCGGGGCACAGATGGGGGAAGCAGGGCCTTGTGGGCTCCACAGTGGCTGAGTGCAGGAGGTGATGGGGTAAGGACTTCGGGGGTAAGGGGGGTTGCCAAAAGGAAGGCAACAGAGCGTGTCTGGCTGTGTTGTTTCCCTCTCTTCACAGCAGCTTTCCACAGTGCTGTGTGATCTGTATCACTTATGATTACTGTCGCTACCCCAAGGAACCCCAGGGACAGACTTTCCCTGATGAATATATATCTGCTGGAAAAGGAGATGTTCACTGGCTCTGGCTCTGCAGCAGTGGTGTGCATCGCTCCTCTGAGTCCTTGGCTCCATGGGCTGGGGAGATCCATATTCAGTCCATGAACTCTCACATCCCTTCATCCACATCAGAGATGATTCCCACAGACTTTGAGGATAATGCTGCCAAATGTCTTGCACCCCCCGGAAAGTTCATTTTGCAGAAACCAATCTGAAACCTCACTGAGGATTCCACTGAAGCTGCTTTGGCAATAAAATACTGCTGTCACGCTGCATGATGGATCATACTCTGGAAAACACAGCTCTTGGTGGGAGCAGCCAGATAAGTCTGATTACCTTGACTACTTCTTTGTGAAATTTGGCCCCATGCCAAATACTTACACTTTATAAGTATGTCAAAAGTTAAAAGTTTCTATGTGCCTGAACCTGCCCCACAGGCTGCTCATCTTTCCAAAACCCTGATGTGTGAAACGCACTGTCGTGTTCTTCTGTAGGACCACCCTCCCAATGAGCTGTTCATCCCTATGCCCTCTCTTCCCATCTCGTTGCCCCAACAGGAGTCACCTTCTGTATTTTACCTGTTGAACGTACAGAATGAGGATGAGATGGCAGAACTGCTGCTAATGTTGAGATGCAGCTGCCATGACTGGTGGGTACCTGGATTTTCAGATTCAGATGTGGCAGTGGGGACAGCGGTGTCGGTGTCCTTAGCTGCAGGGAGGATTAGCCCAACCCAAGATAAGGTGTGCACTGCTCAGAAGAGGCTTTCTGGCACAAGTGCATATGGCTACCCAGCCTGGGCCATCAGGGATCATCTTTTATGAGCTCGGGCCTACCACGTGGACATCCACATATGGTTTTTAGTGTCCTACACTGACTCTTTCCTGATTTTCTTCTAAAAAACCCACCACAAAGAAGTTCATTAAAAAAGAAACCAAAAAAACAGGTCATGTGTTCTGAACCCTGACCCCAAAAGAAAGAATTTCAGTTTCATTTCTCCACAGTTTTATTAAATCCTGTCCACTATGAAACGAAAGTGAAAATGGACAGAAACAAAAAGGTATTTGAAGGGCTGCTGTGTTTACCCATAATTTTCTGCTATAGAACTTCTTGTATCCTTAGTGGCTTGTAGAAACAGCAGCAAAGTGCCCCAACCAGACCACAGGTCCAGTACATGAGAACAACTGCTGGGTTCCTGCCTTTGCTGCATAAACCAGGCACTAAAAAATATGTATATGTGGAGCAACCATGGACTCATTTATCATTCTCCTTTGTCCACTGCTTTTAGTTATGTTAGACTCCTCATAGTATTACAAAAATGTGAGATTAACAACAGGTTTGATTTTTATTATTGGTCCTAATGACCTCAGAACAGCCTAGCTAGGGCCTTAACACTCTCATCTTCTTAGAAAATAACAGAAAAAGACACTGCAGAGTGGTGCATGCAATCCATTTTAAAGGTCTATTTTAGGATTTAGTTAAAAAAACACATCCTAAAGGCACATTTTTTCTTTTCATTTAACTATAAAGACTAGCCAGCTCAGATATATA
>VXBX01001175.1:288455-310277 GCA_013400415.1 Scytalopus superciliaris
TGAGCTCAGCGCTCCCGCAGTGCTGTGTCATCGTGACTGCTCGGAGCCTGTCCTGGGAGAGCGCTTTGGGAACTGACACTCCAAGGCAGAATCTTAAATATGTAATTTTGTATTTATTCGCGTGTGTGTATATATATATAAACTTTCGAACTTTGTGCTCGCCCTTACCTGGACTTATTGGTGAAGCTCAGTTTTGCTGATGTCCTGCGCTTGAAATAGGATTGGATTTACCTAAATGAAAAATTCCAGTACTCTTTAAGTCAGCGTTGTAAAACTGGGTCTCTGCGGCTTGAGAAAACTGCAGGCTTAAACCAATTTAAATGGATGGTGCTTTAGTACAGGATCTTGCCTTCAATTATGCGGCTTGTGATCCAGTAGCCTGACTAATCTATCTGTCACAGAAATTACAGAGTTTTGCGTGTGTGTCAGTGACAGGGAAATTACGTGTGTAAAACCCACTCCATATCACAGGGTGTAAAGTCGACTCCCTGACACTTTCTGGCTAACATCACGCAGGGTGAGAATGTTGGGGCTGTTCAGGCTGGAGAAGAGAAGGTTTAGTGGAGACCTCGAATTACCCTTCCAGTGTCTGAAGGGAGCCTACAAGGGAAGCCAGAGGGCAACCCTTTGTCAGGAGCTGTAGTGATAGGGCAAGGAGTAATGGGTACAAATCGAGAGACGGCAAATTTAGGTTAGATATTAGGAAGAAGTTACTTACTTTGAGTGTGGTGAGACTAGAGCAGTTTGCCAAGGGGGGTTGTGGACACGCTTGGGAGTGTCCAAGGCCAGGTTGGATGTGACTCTGAGCAACCTGGTCTAATGGGAGCTGTCCTTGCCCGTGGCAGCAGGAGTTGGGACCAGAGGATCTTCAAAGGCACATTCCATCCTTTAACATTCTGTGATTATAAAAAAGTTTATGTTGCTTCAATTTGTGTAATTTCTGTTTGCATAGACATTGCATGGACCTCATTTTGTGTATTTTGAAACACTCCTCTCTTTCTTCCTTACAGATTTTGTTCCACACAAAAGAATTAAGTGATTGAAACTACAGATACTTAAAATTTCTTCTTGAGAACAGTCAGTATCAATATGGAGGTGTAGGCACCTTATAAGGGACTTCAGTCTGACCTCTGGGAGGTAGTTCTGTGCAGAAATAAAGAAACAAAAGCATCAATTTTTTTTTTCTTTTTAAATCTGAGCGTTCTGTTTGCTTCTGTGTACCATAAATATGGCATGCAGAAAAAACTTAATTCAACAGTATAAAGCATCACAGTGTCCCAACACAAGGAAATTAATGTATCTTAAATTTGATAACTCTGTACTTTTAACTAAAGCACCAGGTTAAAACTGAAATGCTCTGTTAATTCAGTGCTGACAGTATTGTAGACAGAAAAGCTGGAGCTATCCCAGGTTTATTAACAAAGAGAGTTCATCCTTGTCAGAAACAGTGTATGGGATTTGTTTCTCTAATAGCTGAGTATTCAATACATGTGAAATTGTGTATAGACTAACTTCTTTAGTCTTAACAACTTGTTACAACAATATGCAGAAGTTGAGATGGTTTTTTTGGAAGTCCACTAGTAGTAAAGGTACCAGATCAGTTCAAGTAATGTCCTTTCAGGGTATCTATATTTTGTATGCCCTTTGAACTTGATAAACCCTTCTTTTGAGCTTCCTAATGAGGTTTTACAAACTAAAATCTATACATGTGCATAAGCTACATACTTGTCAGCTGTCTAGGGTGAAATCTAGTTCTTAAATTACTTAACATATGTTCTGGATAAGAAAATTGTTGTTTTAGTTGCCCCCCATTTTAGTTTTTTTAATTGGCAAAGGAGTAATAAACCCATTTGAGGTTTTTCCTGTTTTGATCCCATCTCCACTAGCCTGACAAATTGGTACTGCTCTCCCAGCTATATAAAGAAGGAAAGCATGTAATGCTTACATGATTCACAGGAAATTCCTTTTCAGCTTGCTTTCTTCAATTGTTAAAATGGGATGGGGCAGCTTTTGCACTGAAAGCAGTTGTGTTCACTAAAACAGAAGAATTTCCCACATGTTTAAAGGCTGTTAATCATGAGGGTAATTCTACTCACATGTGCATTCGAAGTTACAGATTAAAGTATTTATTGCTTTTGTACAGGCGGGGGTTATTCCAAATTGCCTTTAATGCACACAACTACCTCCCAGAGGAAGACTTGTCCCATTTTTCCAAAAACAATCCATTATGAATATAGTGGAAGATAGCCCTTTCTTGGCTAGCATCATGAGGCAGAGTGCTGTGTGTGGTGAACTGAAGTATGACCTGTCCTGTGAACTCTACAGAATGTCAACGTTTTCTACTTTCCCCATTAACATGCCAGTATCAGAACGGAGCCTTGCCCGGGCTGGGTTTTATTACACTGGTGTGCAGGATAAAGTTAAGTGCTTCAGTTGTGGCTTAACACTGGATAACTGGCAACCAGGAGATAATGCTATGGAGAAACATAAACAGCTGTATCCTAGCTGCAGTTTTGTTCAAAACATGCTTTCAGTTAACAACCTTGGACTGTCATCTCGTTCTGCTTTTTTGCCCTCGGTTGCCAACAGTCTCTCACCATCTCTACGTTCCATAACACTCTCTCCAAGCTTAGAACAAGTTGGATATTTCAGTGGCTCTTTTTCCAGTTTTCCTCAAGACCCAGTAACTACTAGGGCAGTTGAAGACCTTTCATTCTTGAGACATAAGCTTTACAATCCTTCTATGAGTACAGAAGAGGCTAGACTGCGCACCTTTCACTCATGGCCGCTGACGTTTCTCTCACCCACTGATCTGGCAAAGGCTGGACTTTATTACTTGGGGACAGCGGACAAAGTTGCTTGTTTTACCTGTGGTGGTCAGCTGTGTAACTGGGAACCGAAAGATAATGCTGTGTCAGAGCACCGGAGGCACTATCCTAACTGCTCTTTTGTGGAAAACCTCACCCGAGACCAGCCAAGTTTCAATGTTTCAAACGTGAGCATGCAAACCCATGAGGCACGTGTGAAAACGTTCATCAATTGGCCAACCAGAATTCCAGTTCAGCCTGAACAGCTTGCAGATGCTGGCTTTTACTATGTAGGTAAGATAAACAGACTTCTCTGGGTTTACTCATACTGCTGTGTCAGCATTTACTGTCAAGTAAATTGTGTGAATGTTTGCTAGATATTTTGCCTTGTTCTTTTTTTAAAGGCCGCAATGATGATGTCAAGTGTTTTTGCTGTGATGGTGGGTTAAGGTGCTGGGAGTCTGGAGATGATCCATGGATCGAACATGCAAAGTGGTTTCCAAGGTAACTTGCAAAATCTTTATCATAATTTGTTCGCATTCTTAAATATCTCTCATTTTGGCAGGTATGTACTGCACTTAATAGTTTTGTTTAACTTCACCATATGATGTACAGTCATTCTTTTCTTGTGGATGTATTTCAAGTGTATTTAAAAGCTCTGAAGTGTTAAGGTGGGCTTAATTAAAACATTTCTTCATTCAGCATGTTATATAATGCTTTTCGCCTTATAATTAAAAACATTCCCACATCACTAATAGCAAGTGAGACTGCATTGTTAATTAGTATACTTCTCTAAGAGAAGCAGTCGGAAAGCAGACTGAGGAGAGCACAAGCTGTTGAGAAATGAAGTAGAAGGACTGTTTTAACTCATTTGTTCTAGTTCTGTGCCTATGCTGAATGCTCTTGAACCAGTTTTTCTGCTTGTGCAGTTTAGTTTCCTACATGTGGAAGGGCTTGTGAGGAAGGTTTCAGTGGCTGTTTCATATGTCTCTATTGGAAAAATGACAGAAATAACTTTTTAATATCACCCATAATTAAATGGCAATTGCATACCTAATTACTATCTATGCCTGTGGAAATTGCCACCTACATTAATGACAGAAATAGCTGTGCTTAATTTCAGGAAAACTAATAATAGTTCTTCTCACAATAGATCTCCAAGTAGGCTTTCATGGGCAATTTACCTGCTCCTGTTGACTACATGATGTATGTAGGGTTAAATGACACCTTTGTTTCTTACTGTGTTATGCCTCTCAGTAAATGTACTTAACAGATAAAACTCTGCATTAATGAAGCAGATCTGGCTTTGATAGTGACGTTAATTTTGTAAAATTCTTTTGAATGATTTAAGTAGGAGATAAGAATGCTGAGATGCAAGATAGAGACAGTTTATCATTGCACTTTGTAGTGATGCTGACACGGTATCATTTCTCGTGACATGCCATTTTGATTACAAGTGGTAGCAGAATGTAAAGCTGTTGCACTTATATACATAAGCCTTCAGATGGCTGGACATCATGGAAAAGTTTTATCAAAGTGTCACCAGACACTAGGCTGCATCAGGCTTCCAATTAAGAGTACTCTTTCTCTTCTGAAGGAAGAGAAACATAAGTATTTAAGTTACACTGGGTTTAAACTCCTTCATTCTTCTGTGGTTTTTTTTTTCTTTGGCAAGTAGAAAGTATAATTTGTGTACTTCTGTCCATTTTTCAGGTGTGAGTATCTGCTTCGTGTGAAAGGAAGAGAGTTTGTAAGTCAAATTCAGGCCAGATTCCCCCATCTCCTTGAACAGGTAAACTTTACTGTCCTGTAACTTTGCTTTTCCTTTGTTGAAGTGTGCTGTGTCCTTTTTGTGAGGTTGGTCCATCCTTCTGCCTCGTTTCTGCATGTATTTCTTAGGTTTCTAACATGCCAAATGCTCTTCATGAGCACATGCAAGAAACCAGTGCTGAACTATGGCTAGTCTTGGACTAGTAAAGTTTTCATTTCTACAGGTTACTTGTGGAAAGTCCTATGAGGCAGTGAGCTCCTTTATGTTAAAAGAGGGAAATTCTGACTGTGTAAGTGTCTTTGAGTAAGGCAGACCAGTAATTATTATTTCAGAAATCAGTCACGGAGAGCCTGAATTATTTCTATCTGTAATTCTTCTGGCAAGAGTAAGCCAAACTCCTCTTCATGGAAGTGGTCAGCACTGGCTTTATATTGATTATATAGTTGCACAAATTTGCAGATTTCTGTAACTGGTTGTAAAATATTTAATGGGTACCACTTGGGTAAAATGGTTGGTGATGGAAGAATGTGTTAGAAAGGTACGTAGAGGGAAAAGCAGTGTTTTGATACTAATGTAGTTCTTCTGTGTTCCACAGCTCTTGTCAACCTCTGATCCGCCTGTAGATGAAAACATTGAACCCCCAAGTATGTATATTAAAGCATGTTTTTAAACTTCCTCAGCATTTTGCAGACTTAATGATTGCTAAGCAAATTAGCTTTGGATAGTCAATTCTTAGATTTGTTTTTCAAAAGTGACATGATTTGGATGTTGTATGGATAAACTCCAAGGAAACACCTCTAAGAGATCTTGTTTTTCTTCTTCCTTATTTTCATGCTAGCAACTCATATTAAAATTAAAATTTTTGGGTTTGAGTGCTTAGCATTTGCTGCATTTGTGGTTTTTAGTTTCAGGGTTAAGCAAGGCAAGTATTAAACGTGGTGGAACAATTGCTAGAGGGTGTCATGACCATGCAGTTATGCAATTCCATCTTTAGGCACATAGCTTGGTAAATGCTCCGAGTTGAGCAGCAGCAGTTAAGGAAGAAGGTAGGACAAGCTGATAAAAGTGAAGTCTTTCTGGGCTGGACTCTAGTTATGACAGAAACCCACTCACCCTCTGGGAAGAATTTATGCTATCCTGGTCCCTGCTGGTTGAGGACAATGAATAGGAACCCCATGTGTCTGGGGCTTATGAAGTTGAATGGAAAATACTCATCAAGAGCTGGAATAGAGCAGTTGTTTGTACTATAAACTCTGATTTCCCCATCTCCCTCATTTCCTCAAGACGTTTTTCAAGGCTGAAGTTAGAAATGACTAAGTATAAAAAAAGCTGCTAAGACACAATGGAATTCTCAGTGGTTTCTCTGGATTAGCCTAGGTTTTAGCAGAGGCCTGGCATGGATTGATGTTTATCTTGGATTCAATCCATGACTAAGTTGATGTCTTAAAGTTTTAAAAAATTGTTTAACCACTGAAACCTTTTACTGCCAGGTGTTCATGTGTGTAGGTAATGTTGATTGTGTCTGACTCCTGGGTTGTATAGGTATTTTATTCTTTATATGATACATGATGATTTTCCTCTTTGATTAGTTATTCGTTTTGGCCCGGGAGAGAGTCATTCAGAAGATGCAATCATGATGAACACACCTGTTATTAAAGCTGCCTTGGAGATGGGATTCAGTAGAAGGCTCATAAAGCAAACAGTGCAAAGTAAAATCTTGGCCACTGGAGAAAACTATAAGACTGTTAATGATCTTGTGTCTGATCTGCTCATTGCTGAAGATGAGAAGATTGAAGAAGAGAAAGAAAAACAATTAGAAGAAGTGGCATCAGGTACACATAAGGCATAAGTAAAAGTGCAATCTGAAGTGGTTTGTAATATGTATAACTTTTTATATTTGTTTTTATTTGCTAAGTGATTTAGTTTAATTGCTGTTAGGATCAGCTTCTCTAAAAGCATTGTCAGGATATCTGCATGTCTGTATGGAACTAGCAGTTTGGAAATTGTTTCATTGCCTTTTAGGAAGATGGTTCATACCAGGGGCCAAGGGTTCCAAATCACCTCTTCTTTCCGAAGGTTTTTTTTTTTTTTTCATCTGTGTGCCTTTATATTGGTGTTAATGAAATACTTGGCACACTCCGCTATTTTTTTTTCCAAATTTCCCTGCTCTTTAAGCTGCTTGAATCAGTAAGCCATAAACTTCTACAAATTCTGTAAGATGGCCAAAGATCTGCTGTGTCTGACTCAGCCCATGTACGTCAGCAATTTAGTGTTTATTTGATGTGTCTTTAACATTTCCTGTTGCTTCAATACCATGTTAGTTTTGCAGCCTAAAGAAATCCTTCTAGTTTTGAGTCTGTGAAGCATAATGAAACTTCTCAATTATAAACTGAATTAAGGCTGCTTCTTTCCTAGTCAAATTTCTCTCAAAAAGCATGGATGGATTCAGCATTAAATACTAATGGAAATTTTTTTTTTTTCATTGTTTGTGGTAGACTAAAAAAAGTCTCCAGAGTCTGATTGTGCTGTACTTCTGGGGTTTTTGTACACAATTCTCTTGCACACCTCTTAGAAAAGATTTTTTTCTATCTACAGACATGATTTTGCCCACCACTGACTAAAAGTTAACCTCTTGGTTGTCGATAAGTTAGTGCTAGTGTTATGCAGAGGTGTTTTTTCTTTGCAGTTCTCTGGAGAGTGTAAGTTGTGCTATCGTGGAGTTAGACAAGATCCCCTCAGATCATGTAACCTAGAGATGGGAGTGAGAGGTTTCCTTGGTGAAAAGGCTTTGGCTCAGAAGCTGCTTGTATGTGGTTTTCTGAAGTCTATTTGTTATGTGAATACCACTAAAGCTTACTGAGGACTTTATTAATGATGTGTAGTAAGCAAACATTTCAGGTATAGTTTAAATAATGTATCAGTTACTGTTAAACAGAAGTGCAACTTGGAGCAGTGTATTCCTAACAAACATCTAATCCCCTTTACATTCCAGATGATTTGTCCTTAATCCGCAAGAATCGAATGGCTTTATTCCAACGTTTAACATGTGTGCTTCCCATCCTCGGGAGTTTACTGTCAGCTAAAGTGATAACAGAACTTGAGCATGATGTTATTAAGCAGAAGACTCAGACAGCATTGCAAGCAAGGGAACTGATAGATACAATTTTAGTGAAAGGAAATGAAGCAGCCAGCATATTCAGAAACTGTCTACGAGATTGTGACCCTGTGCTCTACAAAGATTTATTTGGTATGTCTGTTTTTCTTTTGTTTTTAAAGGATATACTTTTATAGAAGTCTAACCAGTGCTCTTGTAGCAACCTGAAGAAAAAGAAACAGATTGTCTTTGAATATAGATTAGTAAAATGACAAGGATTTTTTTTCTCTTGTTTAGTGGAGAAGAATATGAAGTATGTTCCCACAGAAGATGTTGCAGGTACCTTAAATTCTACCTTCATATCTTAAAGGGTATTGTGGAACACATGGCAAACATAAGAAACAAGAATAGCTTTGGTTAGGAAATAGGTTTTATGCTTTACCCTCTCCCTAATTCTGCTTTAGTAAGATGGACTGAAAAAGTTAACCAAACATAAAGGGCATGTGCAGACATGCAAGCAAGTTTATCAGCTATAAGCTGTATCCTGTGACTTAGACATGCTTTTGCACTGTAGGATGTAGAGTTTCCTGGAGTTCAACAATTCAGGCACATGATAGACTTGATCTGGATACAAGCTCCCATTCAGGCATTCGGTAAAGACTGAAGAATGAATAGTTGGTTAGCATTCCACAGCAGGGATCATCTCTGCTTTTCCAGTGTGGGTTATAGGTGTCCTGAGATCTAGCTTGACCCAACAGCTGGGTGGATAAACACTTGTCAGACATAGGACTGAGTTTACTCTGGTTCTTAGTCCTGTAGTTTAATCTGTTAACAGACTGCAGAAAAGTTTACAAGGCCTGGATATAGCTCATTTCCACCAGTCAGGCTGTGCTCTGTGTTTCAGATATCCAAGGAAGTAAAGTACAGTATTTGCTGAAATGTAAACACTGGTTGGCCTCTAACACCTGAGCTGTATGTCATCTCACAGAAGTGGAAAGTACAGACTAGTTCCTTAAGTGCCACTTTCTGAGCTCTGGATAACATTCTTATTTTCTCACTGCCATCTATATTTAGTGAATACAGATGGGGAAATAAAGGGTGAAGTGGAGCATAGCTATACTCTAAATGCATTTTGATATGTTATATACACATATATTCAGGCTAACAAAAAATTAACTTTTTTCCTAGGTTTGCCTATGGAAGAACAATTAAGAAGATTGCAAGAGGAAAGAACATGTAAAGTTTGCATGGACAAAGAAGTTTCTATTGTTTTTATTCCATGTGGGCACTTAGTGGTATGCAAAGAATGTGCACCATCCCTTAGAAAATGCCCTATTTGCAGGGGGACAATAAAGGGTACAGTCCGTACATTTCTTTCGTAAAGAGGGAAACTTGGAAAGCGTCTTTGTTCCTGTAATCCTCCAACTATTGAAGCTTAAGCCAGCAGTGTCTTAAGAATGGAAAATTGTGGTACAGAAGGTGATTAATCAACTACCTAAGACAGTTGTGTAATAGTAAAGTGTATCATCCTTATGAGTGTACCAGGCCTTTGCTGCCAAAGACTCCTTCTGTTTGTAAAACCAACTCAATATTAGGGTGAGGTTTTTGTGGTGTTCCTTTATGAGTAAGGAAAGTAGTTTCACTAGTGTCACTTTGAATAAAAAAACTTTTGGTTGAGTTCCTAAAATGGAGCTTGGTACAACTCTTCTCATGAGTTTCCTCCATGTGGATGTGAGGAAATATATTAAGATTGCTGTTATTAATAATTAATAGTAATTAACTTTAGCTACTTCTGTTTTGGCTTCTTGTGGACTTAGGGAGAAAAGAGGCTAACTGTTGCAGGAACAGCAGGAATTTTAAAAGTTTTTTCATGTCTTAATACTTGTGTACTGTGTATTACTAATAGTTTATATGAAGACAATTAAAATATTTCTACTTCTCAAATGAGTGCTTCTTTACTCTGTTCCCATGCTGAAGACTGCAGTGGCTAGAACACTGTGTTTTTCTGACAAAATTTTGGGGTTGTTTGCCTGCAAAATTACAATGAAAATTCCATGTCTTTCTTTCAGTTTTGATCAGGGAAGTGAGCTGTGCTGCTTGGTGGAGTCCCTCTTTATTTAAAAACAAACAGAAACCCCCCAAAACCCTAACAGCATCCAGTACTTCCTTCTGTCTTGATTTTTTAAAGGATAGAAATCCTGGTCCTCATGACCTTAAAGATGAGGCAGAGGGTAGCTCTGCAGTCTTTGTGTTAAGGATTAAATGTAAAAGCTGCTTTTCTGTGTTTGGAACTTTACAGTGATTGTGCAGTTAAATAAGATCTTCCAGCCCCCTCTGAAGTCTTGGATCTTGTTTTATAAGCTGATAGTCTAGGAACTCCTACTCCCTTACCAATTAACTCTTACTTTACCCTTTTCAGCTTTACATCCTTAGACTTGCACAGTAGGTATCTATGAACATCTCTCTTTTGTAGGTATTTTGCTAGGATTTCATATCAAACAGTGGAAGAACGCTGCCAGGATAATGGCATCAGATCCTGCAGTGCTGGATTGTTTGTCTGGCTCTAATTTAAAGGTCAGTCATCTTGAGTCCACAGTTGTCCACACCTAGTGCCTGAGTGTGGATCTCTCAGTCTTCAGACCTGGATTCTTTAACTGTAGATTGGCTTGCTGTAATTCTTTTAAATGCAGACTTTTGCCTGATTTTATTGTATGTACATATCTTCCCTTTATGTTTGTTATTAAAAATGCAGATGTTTCAAGTAGCATATAGTTTTAAACAGCTTCGATTAACATACTTCTGCTTTTCTGGTTTTGAAATGTCTCTGAAAGCTCTTTTGTCTTGTGTAATTGTCAAAGGTTATGAAAGCTTCTTAAGAAAGTGCAGGACTTGAAATTTGATGTTCCAGCCCAGAAATTAATACAAGAACCAAGTACACTGTCTTAAATATATATATATGTGTGTGTGTGTGTGTATGTATAATTAAGATGAATCTGCAGGGGGAGCTGGAGAGGTCAGGCTTACCTGAAGAATGTGGAATTGTTAGCAGGTAAGCCGTGTTTCTGAACAGGGAAGAGGATAAGGAAAAACACAGTAGCAGGCAGACTTTTTAAGCAGTGAATTTTTTTTTTTTTAGATCTGTAGGGGGTTAGAGTTTTCAGGTATTGCAGTTAACTCCATATAGTCCAGATGAGAGGGTATACAGGGCTTTAAAAAGCCCTCTGTGATTCAGGTGTTCAATATTCATTTGTGATGCCTGAGAGTATCTCAGGACCTGCAGTGCACCTGTCAGCCCTGGGCAGTGTGTGCTCTGAGTGTCCTGGGCAGCTTCAAATAGTGCTGGCTGGCTGCATCTAGGCACCTGAATCGCTTTCTGAGACGTGGAAGAACCTGATCTAGAAACTAGTAGGAAAACCCTTTGACCCAGTTCTGGCAGGAATGCTAGTCTAGGGTATGGCTTTCTGCTACACCCCACTATAATGAGTGTGGGTGCCCTGCTCCGTAACGTGAGCAGTTATGCTCTGCTCAGTACTCTTCCAAGAAAGCTCTAACTAAGCTCTTTGTCTGTAGCATATTGCAAACAGCACCCTGGCAGAATGTTAAACCATGGAGAACACTGTCTGCTTAGTGTTTTATTTGGAGAGAATCTAGTGACAGAACCAGCTGACCATGCTCACACTTTGTTCTGTGTCCACTTCCGTCTCTGAAAGCATTTTCCAGAGCTCTGACTGGGTTAAACAGCAATAAACAGTCCCCCTTTCCCCAGAATCCTCTGCAGCTACGCTGACCCAGCAGCTCAAATTCTTGGGAATCAACATTTTAGGTCATGGCTTGTCTTGAGCTGACAGCATGTGTTTGCATGGTTTAGGGGGTGTAGTGGGTGGGAACTTTGGCATCATTGGAGTTCAGTGTTCAGGCTTGCTGTAAGATAAGAGAAGGCAATATTCCCAGCTCCTGTAAATGAGCAATTTCTTCACTGGAACTTAGCTTATCATATCTGCCAATGGATCTACCCTGGAGCAGTTGCGGTTTCTGATACTGGCTTGAGATACTGCAAGATACAGAGGCTTCCCAAGTAGCAGCTGTATGTTTTGTGAAGCAAGTGCCAGGAAGCTTTATTGTAATTATTTAGCAGTTTCCTGAATTTTTGTATGTTATTTTTTTGACTTTGTTTCTGTTGTTAGTTGAAAATGTGATCACAATGGTTGCTGATGCTCCAGCCCAGCCTCCTCACTGATGGCTGCTGGCATGGGACCCTTCAAGCCTAAGAGGCTGGGGTATTGCATAGATCCTGTGCAAGGAGGAGCAGCACTCCATACATTTTTTTTAAAATAACACAGCAGGATCTGTGAAGAGAGTTAATTTCTTCTCTTTCAATAGAGACCAAAATATGCTGGAACATAGAAGGAAAGTGTTTGCACAATAAGCAGTGTCCTACTACTGTCCTTCGCATTTTTTGGCCTGGTGAAATTTTTTCAGGGAAACACTGGAGAACTTGCCAAAGGTTTCTAACCTAATGTGTTTTGGATGTGTACAGGTCAGCCTACTGATGCCCTATTCTTTTAGCAAATAGAAAAGTGAAGTACTTGGTACTAACAGAGTCTAGGACAGGAGGTAAGGCTGTGATTTACCCAAGGTAAGATAGCTTCAATTCTAAGGGAAGAATAAAGTCTTTAGAAAAGTCATATATGCAACAATCAGCATAAGAAAACCTCCTGTTTGTACACACACTCGTTGCTTTTCTTTAGGAACCCTGTCAGGGAAAATGAATTACGGAGTTTTTTCCTAACTCACACTTTAGAAGCACCCAGCACCTCTGGGCCAGGCAGGTGCAACACTTTGGTGTGCCAGCTACTTTAAACTTGATGTGGAAAAGGTCAGTCAAACAATAGCACACTCAAAATTTTGAGTATAAGAATGAGAATGTATTTCCTCTTGGTATTCTGAAAGAACTCTTAAGAGCCTCCAGAACTTGAAGTCCCTTTTATTCTTTAAATTTTCAGAGTTCCTGAATTGGATATTTTGATGTATAAGGATAACCTGACACTGAAGGATAAAAATGAATCGTGCCAGTTTTAAAGATACTGTTTTTATAGTAAAGCAAACACTATATTTTAATGCAAGCTAAAGCATTAGACACTGCAGTGTCAACACCACAAATTGTAAGTTCTTGGGTTTATGCTGCTTGTGAGGACTGTAAAATGCAGATTCCTAAATTCATTTAACATTTTTAAGACTGCTGTCTCAGTCTTAACACCAATTAACACTCCTTCAGTGTTGTCTAGAGAACATGTTTACATTCTGTAAAAGTCCATTCTCATTCTCTCTGCTTCCATATCACAGCTAAATTCTTACCTCTTGAATTATCCAGGCAATTTCTAGTCTCTGATGCCATTCCATTTTGCTTTTGGCATTACTGTCATTTTGTTGCTTGTATCTTTTTCAGTAAAGCATGTTAAGAATGCTATGTAAGTCTTCAGGGCAAAAATAGAGTGGCATGAGTATGTAAGAGCTTTAACAGCTTTTAACAAAAAGGAAAGGCCTGAAAGATTTACAAATTTTCAAGTTACTGAATATTATCACAGTAACATGATCTTTGCTTAATAGCTTTTTTTTTTTTTTTTTGTAAACCCCAAATAATGCACTGCAGCAATTCTGGACTGCTTTGAAACCTCTGATACAGTGCCCCATCAAACCAGTTAAGCTGGAAGTGCTATGATTTTGTACCGGAATACAGGCTTAGGGAGAGGTGCATGAAAAGGAAAGACCTGTGGGAGGAAGGCAAAATGCTGCAGCCCCACGATGTGACCATAAGGCTAATCTTGATGTGCTTGCAGGGCCAGTGACATTCACAACAGCTGACCAAAGGTGGCTACATTCTGTAGCTACTGGATGACTTCCCCAGCCTGTAGTATTAAATGAAATACATTTAAACATGAGGCATAAACCCATGAGTTTTAAGGAAAAAGAATGTAGAGGTTGTGTGAAAGAGATGTAATAATGAATCGAATGCTAGTGATGGGCTTACAATGTGATACTGCAAATGCAGTTCTGTGATGTGTCACCAAAGGGGCTCCTAAGCAAGACAGAACTATGAACAGCACTGCTCAGCCATCAGTCCTAGTGAGAAAACAGACATGCAGTCCTCTTGAGGCGTGGACTAGAAACAATATAAATCATGTTTACAGTATCAATAAATTCAGTTAAGGAAAGTTACTGTAGCATAAATATACCTAGGCAAGGAGCAATTTGTGCTAAAAATTTTTGCATAAAATTAATATGATTGAATTCAGAATAACTAATCACCAGAGAAGTGAAGGGGGAAAGAGACTTCAGCGAGAAAGGTATTTTGTCTTAAAGTCAAGTTCTCTATTTGCACTGACACCTATTAAATCTTGAGCACATATTTTGCTTTACTGTAGTTATGGGATTAGAAAATACATTAGAAATAACTGAGCCAGGCAAAAATGCACTAGGTCTGGTATTCTACCATTTAAAAGTGTATACAGTGAAAGGATTGAGGGAATTAAGAAACCAGGTAATAAAATAAAAATTCAACTGAAATTCATGTAGTAACTCTAAAGATTTTATTTATTTGTCTGTACAATAGAGGTGAGACAATCCCAGTAATCGAGTTGCACTTAACTGTCTTAATTTCTACAAAGTAAGGAATTACAGTTCTATGAAAAGAATTGTTTCCATAAGTCTTCAAGTCAAATCCAGTAATTTCAGTAATTTTCCACCGAACAATGCAATTAATAAAAAAATACAAAAGTTACTTCAAATCACTCTTTCTTTCTCCCTGTAACTCAATTTCAGTTAAAAAATGAAACAGCTCTGCTACCCCCTTTCCAGGTGGGTAGCTACTGCTAGTGAGACAACTCATTAGGCATGGTTTGCTGCAGATGGCTGTGGCTCAGACACAACAGTTTTACTACTCCAAGTGAAATATGAAAAAAAAAAATTCATCTGGCCACTTTAACATTGCATGTCAGAATAAACTACTGCTTAAAAAACCAAAATTAACCTCTTCCACAGCTGCAGTCATACTTCCCCTGGTGTACTCTCTCCCAACACCCGACAGACCTAGATGCAGTTCCCACTGTGCCCTTCCTCACCTGTCACCACCTCCCCTTCACTCTGCACGAGGGACTAGTGCCAGCAGTAAGCAGGATGGTCATGGCCCACCACCCAACCTCTTCACCAGGGAGGGATCTGAAAGTGGAGCCTGAGCAAGACTAAACAATTATTCAGTGATGTAAGGGGTGCAGGCCTGTGTTTCCCAATCCTTGTAGCTTTCCTTACACCAGTGTAAACCTGCAGCCAGCAGATTTACCTCATTGTAATCGCAGGAGGGATGGATATGGGAGCAGCACCAGCCATCCTCCACAGCACCTCCAGTGCATTTGGGCCTTAATCCAAAGATCTTCTGAGAGATGCCCCATTGCCTTCAGCTGGGCTTTTGACCAGCTGTCTGTACACATGTGCAGCAGTACTAAGTTCTGAAAACAGTTGGAAAAAATGCAATTTATGGTATTCTAAAATGCTATCTTTATGGTTTTCCCCTTCTCTATGTAAGTTTCAATGATTATCAAATGCTGCTAAAACATTGCATACAGTTTTGTAAGAATAAAAATCAAGAGCTCACTAATTGCTACATTCAAAAGCCAATTTTTGTATTTTTTTTTTATATTTATGACAGCACAATTACTTTTTTCCATTCTTATTTTATCTTCAATTGCACAAGCTTCATTAGGACATGATAGAAAAAAGAAGCTTTTAGAGACAAGGGTTATGGATGGCTGTCTCCAGTCTGTCCATGCTTCCTGCAGCTTGTCTTGTACAGCCTATTGAGTAAAGTGTCTTCAGGTGACTGATGAGCTAATGACTAACATTTAAAGTACTCATTACCACCTTCTATACAGTTAGCTAACACACACCCCCCTTTATACCCTATTAAAAATTAACCGAGTTGTTCAAAATCCGAAATTCCTAAACTACAGTTCACATCAAACTTCAAAATAAATACAATTTAATACAAAATTTTAGAAAAAAACCCCTGAACTTACTTAGAATTGCAATGATGCAATCACCTGTGCTAGTAATTAGCTATTTTGGAGACCTGTGTACCTTAAAATGACTCAATATTTGATTTTCTTTAAATCTGGTTACAAATACTGGAAAAAGAAGATATTGTCTCTACAAAGTGCTGAGTTCCTCTTACTCTTATGAAAGCCAATGTAAAAAATCAGGATGTTTAGAAAGCTTCTCAATATTTATCAGGGTCACACGAAAGACAGGTTTAGAGACTATGATCATCCTTATGAAAAAAACTCTTTCAGAGGTAAGTTACAACAGCTGTGACAGGGTGAGTTTCCAACACTGTCTTCCCTGAAGTCTCTTTAAATGATGGCATCGTGTTCATCACTGTAACAGAAACACAGTAATTAATGTTCTGCACTACAAGCATCAGTCAACAAGAGAAAGAGCCACCCAGCTGCTGCTGAGATGGTTATTTTGCAAGCAGGGGCCACCTTGCTAAGAAGGGCTAAGGGCACATTGATCTGGGAGTTACAGTCCTCTCTGAACCAAGCCTGAAGTTAATTGAACAATTTAATTTTGTTAGCACTCCTCCAGCTTCAGTGGCCTTATTAACATAATGCCTTTCACATTTCATTCATGTGTTTTTACATCAGCTGTTCTCAGGCACATTTATCCTATCTGTCTTACCTACACCAAGTAATCACAGTCAACCAAAGCCACTGTACAAGCTCAGCAACAGGTTCTCTTTATTTTAAAGGTACTGTTGATCTTAAATCTACAATATCCATTCACAAACACCACTGCTGGTAAACATGGGCAGCAAAGACTGGTTTAATTCTCTGACCAGTAAGCAGGAGTCAAGATGGAGAGAAAACACAAGACCTGAACACCAGTATCCCAACAGGTCTAATGACATCACCTCACTTAATACAGCCTTCTTGACTGAGATGAATGATACTGAGTAGAAAAAGAAAGCAACCTAGTACTTGTAACTAAATGTGGGCAAGTACAGAAGGCTGGATGAAAACTGAGTTGAGCTGAGTATAAAAAATGAGATGGTACAATTTTCAGTGAACTTCAATACAAAAAAACAAATGGCAAGAGGAAGGAAAACACTAAAGACAAATGGAGTATAGGAGAAAGTGTCAAGAAGAACCAGACATCTTGCAAATTGCAAAAACAGTTTAAATGAAATTTGAGCTCTTCATGGAATAGCTAAAAGACAAGGATCCTTAAAAAATAAAATATTTTATATAATAGATCAGAGAAAAAATCCACACAGAAGAAAGGCATAATACTAGTGAGGAATAGCTGAAATGGTGAAAGACAAAACATCACAGTTACATCTCTTAATGATATTACTATAAGGTACATTAAACAAATGTATCACAATTCATTCTGTCCATTCTGTTTGTCCTTGTTCCCCTCAATAAAGTAATAAACAGACAAGGGACAATCCCTTGTGAACTTACATGGTTCTGTACTGGATGCCTCTTCTGGACTGATAGGTTTTGCATCCAATGTAGAGAATAACTAGGACTCCAAGGGTCAGCACAATGCCACCAACGAAACTGCCCACATCAAACTTGGAGGTTTTGGCTATGACAGCTTCAGATTTTGATGTGGCTGAAAAGAAGAAGATAAGAGGCACTTTTTATAGAGCTTGCAAAAATCACATTTTGAGGGATTCCTCTACATCCTGCCCTCCGCACTGACATAATCTAAAGACCCAATTAGACAAATTTAACAAAGATCGACTGACAAGGTACCAGTCAAGCATACTGAAACCCAGGGCTCTGGTTTTAAGTACCACATTCTGGTGATGCAGGAGCAGCTGATCTGCAAGACTGACTGCTCCTTCTCCTCTCCATGTCCCTCTTTCCCCTGCCTTTTCTCCCCCCCTTCTACACATGGAGCACCTGCCCTTCTTAAGCCAGTTCTAGTGTTTTTCACACCATCCATAAGCAAATTTAACTCACTAAGCTGGCCTGAAATTAACCCAAGCATAAAAGGAAGTTCCTTATAGTAAGATGAGCAAGGGGTGCAGCAGCAACCAAGTCGGTCAGTATAGTGACACGGTGGGAGTAAAACACTTGGTGGCAATGAGCTGTTGGATTGCTTTACCTTGTCTCATGGAATTGTACCCTTGCTGTCCCAAGTGATATCAGCTCTGCAGCCCAACACAAATATTGACATAGACAACAAGACCTTAGATAAGCCATAGCTGTTTCACTGTTAAAACTGGTTACATCCACTACAAACTTGCACCAAAACACAGTCTGTGCCCATTTCTATTTGTACTTGTTACAGAGAATGTTACATGGTCAGCTAAAAGTTCTGCTGGTGACACCTTCAACTACCCAATGATGCTCCACTGGCATGTGAGCAACCCCAATCTGTTTAGAAGTGTAAGCATGAAGTGATGCGAGCAAGCAGCTAACTGCTAGGAAATACTGAATTCTGCGCTCGCTGTTTTTGTATTAAAGGGCACTGTTAAACTGTATTTGACAACTTTTACAAAAAAAGTGACTTATGCTTAGTCATGCTCTACCGCCTCTTTGGGATAAAATTCATTACATTGCTAAGGGAACTCAGTCTTTTTATCAAGCCAATAGACACATTTTGAGATACAGGTCCCCTGTGAGAAAGGAGGTATTAGGGGTGAGTTCAAGTAAACTGCAAAAGGGAGAGCTAAACAAACACATAAGTTATATTCAAAATTCAGACTTTCTCCTTGACATTGATAATCTCTGTGCTGGTTCAGACCACTTGCCTTGATTTTTTCCCCAAATATATCAGGTCTCTCAGGTTAAGTGAATCCTTACTTATGTAAGCAGGGTGCTCAGAGCAACATTGCTGTAGCCAACTTAGTAATGAAACCCCACTTTAGTCTTGTTTTGCAGCATGCAAATGCCTTCTTCCTTCTTTTTGTTACGCTACTGTAAAACTAACCATTCCACAACCTTTATGAACATGTATACAAACCCTTCTGAGCTTCCTGAACTGTGAACTCACCTGTTACAGAAGTAGAAGAAATCTTGGAAGTGGTCACCATAGTAGTACTGAGTTGTGCTGATGTGACTGGTGAAGCTGCGGTGGGTCGTATTGTCCTGTTGGTTTTGGCGGGCTGAGTCGTCAGGGTGACAGACATATTGGTGTTGGTGGGCTGAGTGGCACTCATCAGATAAGTAGTACTGCTGGACACACCTGGGAAATTTCAATTTGTGATACCACAGAGAAAAATACATAAAAGTAATAAACTGCATATTCATTGAGTAAGACAGCATTTATCATGCCCAAATAGAATGACAGAGTAACAATGAAAATGTAACTGCATGGGTATCCAGGTTTGCATACAGGCTTTCCTTTGGGAAGACCTAATTTCTGCTTTCTGGGCCTCAGGGTTAGGAGTGGTTTAAAGGAAAGGCTGTAAAGCAAACCTGGATAACATATAATTTTTAGAAGGTTCAATTTTTATTTTTTTTTTTCACAACACTATCCAATACCACAGAATCACACCTAACTTAAGAGTATTTTGAAATGCAACAAAATTCTGGATCATGAGTAACTTTCAATTTGAAGTGCCCATTTTTTCAGACAACAAAGTGTTTCTGGTAAGAACAGATTCTGCATGAAAATGCCCCCTGCCCAAGTTTTAGTAATGAGTTAATCTTTAATTTGCTTTGGCATGAAACACTAGTGTTACTAAGGCTCCATATAAAAAACTTACCATAGAGAATGCTGTATTTATGTGAAACTCAAGGTTCAAAAGATTTTCCACACATGATAAAAGCTCAACTAAAGTAAATCTGCTGGCTTATATAAATTATTTAGTAGTGATCTGTCTTGTCAAGGTTAAAACAAAGGCTGCATCGCTGTTTCACAAGTTTAATTGACATCTAATATCTTTAACTTTTGCTTTGCTTTTAGCTAACATGCCCCTCTCCCTCCTCAGAAAGTACTAACGAACTGTTCAGAATAAAAATACCATGATGCAACATTCAAGAATAATAGGGATTGATAATTACAGCAAAATCCTTAGAACCTTAGTGGAAGACAGCCAGATAGAATGATCTTAAAACAATTCCTTATTTTTCTAAGAAGGAACTAACAAGAAACATGAGCCTGTTATGCAACTAACATTTCTCTAAGACAGTATGAGGCAAATATGTACGAAGGAATTCTAGAGAGAAAATGCTTCCTTTGTATCTGTCTACTTCTGCATTATTTCTATAACCTCACACAAGCTGGGTTCATTTTAAACACCACAAAAGCTTTATAGTATGGACATTCAAATGTCTAATTTATACCCATGTTTTCCTAAAATTATGTAAAACTAAAATAACAAAAGAATAGCTAGTTTCACCTCAATTCTAGAGTAAACTTGATATTTCTCCTTTTTCTACATACAGTATCTAAAATGCTTCTATAGAATAATATTCATGTAAGTGTGCTGTAAAACATAAGAAACTATATACAGAACTGTGTCTTTGCTAAGATTTAAGTATCACAGTTTCTGGTACCAATATGAACATCAAAAAAACCAGCAGTACAGCAGTGTAAGCGTTCCAAAAGGAACTGGCCTACACAACACTTCTGAGACATTTCACATTAAAACTACTCTAAGAGTCTGCTACAGTCTCAATAGTAAATGTTATTTGTTTTCCTGTTCTTTAATGGTGTAATTGTACCGTGCCATAACCTTAGGAAACACTTTGAAATGAGCATTGATTGAGATGGAACAGCTGGAGTACTGTATTCACGTGCTTACCTTGTTACAATTAGGAAATTCAGTTCCTCTAGGAAGCATGTGTAAAATACATCAGATAAAATTCAGGGCACATTTTAATACTGACAGGTAAACTCCCCAAAGGCACAATGATCTATACATATCAAATGGTTCCTCATTGTGGGAAATAAGCAAGGAAATGTCTGTATGGAAACCACCTACAGTCATATGACGTGAAACCACACCTGGTAACTGCATTCCTAGTACAAGCAATACCAAAAACCAGACAAATCTGAATGCAAGTGTCAAGCAGTCAGTTTTCTGTGGGGTTCTTTTCAGCCATGATTTCTGAGTGTCAAAGGGCTTCTGTTTCTGAATGATACAATGGGGTAATTGTTCCATGAGTAACATTATGAAATAATGTTACACAAAGATGGTACTTATTCCTTGAGTATCAAATTACCCTACAGAAAACCTGAGCCATGACAGAAAACAACCAAACACCTACGAGGAATTTCAGCACATTTCTTTTTCCCCCCTTTCTTTCCTATTAGCAATCCTTTTTTTCTTACTTTATCATGATTACAGCCCTTGGTGATGTAAGATTAACAGTAAAATCTGTTTAATCTCCAGACCTATCTTTCATGAAGTTTTTAGCATCGGTCATTTCAAAACATCAGTGGGAGTCTAAGGCAGCTGGAGAATTTGGGAAGCTGACATGAACCAGGCACCAGTCTGTTCTACTCTTTGAAAAATCGTATCTGTGCTATTTTACAAATAGAGTTAAGATGAAAGAATATAGCAACATCTGACCTTTTCTCTTTTATTTCCCTAATTACTTTTCCCTCAAAAAAACAGCTGGGCTTCACTGAACATTACATTAAACAAACCCTGACTGCCTGAGTTAATTTTTATTGTTTAAAAAAGATGCATGCCAGTAATACAGTTCAGGTTTATGATGCTTTGTTTTTAAAAGAGACAAGTATTTTACTTAGTACGCTGCCTATGTTTAAACATTAAATAGCTGTGCTATATCCATCAATCAATATACATATATATAGCACACAGGTAAGAATCCTTAGCTGCATGCACTACTACTCCCTTAGTGTTCTATCTAAAAAAGCATGAACACAAAACTCAAATTACATATGCACTGTGCTAACATACAAAATTATCATGGAATGCTCTTCCTAAAATAAATACTCTTTGCATGGAAAATCATCGAATAACAGACTTTTGCTTCCACCATGAAGAGCTCCCTGCTCGCCCCCAAAAAACAATGGCAGAGACTTTAAGCAAGAAGAGGTTGAGACAGATAATCAAAATGGATGAACATTGTATTAAAATCGATGAAGTTTCTAACAGAAAAAAAAAAAAA
>VXBX01001175.1:310323-342826 GCA_013400415.1 Scytalopus superciliaris
AAAAAAAAAAAGAAGGATGGGAATCATAAACCTTGTGAAGAAGCAAGGCACAGCTATCTGTTAGGCTCATACTGTGCTTAACAATAAAGGGCTCGGCCCCCATTTTACTGTTATTATGCAGCTCTAGTAAAGCTCAGACCTCTATAAGAAACCTGCAAGGGCTGGAGCAGAGAGCAGGAAGAATGGAGCAGAAGGTGGGTGAAATACTGTGGTTAACAATGGCTTTACATATTTAGGGGAAGGCCGTAAGGCAACAAGTGGATTACAAAATGCTCACAAACTTTCCAAGTCAGATATGCTTGAACTGGTACACTGCAGGCAATGGAATGAGACGCTGCATCACTTGCCTGCTATTGAAGGGAAGCCTTTGGAAAGGTTATTATTTTTTTCCTATTGTTTTTTTATACTTAAATGAAAACAAGCAATTTCTGAGTATGGTAGCTCAGAGCTTATCTAGAGATTACAGGGACAGAAAGTAAGAGCTGTACTGGAAATGTAATGACATAGCTGGGACTTTATGATCAGCAGAAAACTCCACAAGTACACAAAGTATCTTGTGGTAGACACAGTATTTCCGCCCTGCTTTCACATGACTTTTAACACAAAAGAGATGCAGTTTCTAGAACCAGCTTTTCTCAGATACAACCTTTTATCTGTGCATCACAGCCTGAACAACTGCATGACATTAACTCTTATCTAGTCCTTACTAATGTAGTGGAATCTGCCTGTGCAAGTTCTTCCAGAAGATGAATTTATTAATTTCCTTTTTAATAATCTCACAGTGACATAGCCAACACTATGAATAGCTGGAACACTGCAAATGCAAGTGGATGAACTCTTTGATTGTGTTCCAGGTTAAATATCTGCTTTCAAATGCTACTAGTTGATCTAAAACAGCTATTTCAGCTATTTGTTTTTTCTACAAATATGTGTTAACATGTTACTTGTGTTGTAGCCTCACAAATGGAATACTGCTGCCTCGGGAAATAATCCTTATCTACAGTTCTTTTGCCAGGTTGTGGAGGAAATAAGGTAGTACCAGAACCATGCAAAAGAAGCCATGACAGATTGCTCAAGATCTGTCACTCATAAATTGCTTTAATGGTACTATTTTGTGCTATGAACTCTATAGGGACTATTTTCCATGGTATTCAGTCCATGAGGTTGTAGTGAGGTGGGAGTCAGTCTTTTTCACCATTGTCTCAAATTAAAGGATGAGAGGAAATGGCCTTAAGTTGTGCCAGGGGAGGTTCAGATTAGAATTAGAAAAACAGAGTTGTTAGGCATTGGAATATGTTGCCCAGGGAGGTTGTGGAGTCACCCTCTCCGGAAATGTTCATGAGCATATGGTTTAGGGGTGATTATGGTGGTGCTGGGTTGATGGTTGGTCTAGACCATCTTGAAGGTCTCTTCCAGCCTTGATGAGCCTGTGATTCTGAGTCTTATGTAAGAGGAAATGGAATCTTACTCTTGAAACTCAAGCTCCAAGGATTTCATTATACCCTAAATCTGTTTACTGTGAAATAGCATTAAACAAATATGCAGTTTGCACAACACCTTATTCATCTTTACTCCATGAAAATGGAAGAAGTTTGCTTAGAGAAAAAGAATGAACATTAAAGAACCAACTTCACGAAATTCTTCCCTGAATTTTCATTTTGAATCCTGTGTTTAAATGGCATCGCAATGTAATTACTGATAATTACCTAAACTTGAAAAATAGTATAGCTTCTTTTCAGAGTTGTTTTACATGTTGCTTCCCAGCCCTAACTGACAACATCTCTCTCAAATACCCACTTTTGGTGGCCTGTTCTTTAGAATTTGGTCTGATTTGGTTTAGGTTCGGAGCTAACTTCTAGGTTCACAGTAATGGACAGATGAACAGATACATACCTCGTGCAGATGTTGCTGCAGATTGCGTGGATGACACAGCAGTGGCATTGGATGAAGTGTTATTGTCTTTGGGGAAGAAAACAAAAGCAAAACAAGACAATCAATATTATCCATTTTAATTTTACCATATTATAGTTAAAGCACCCACAACACAACACTCTCCTCAGCGTATCTGTGTTTGCAGACTACAATGGGAAATAGAGCATTCTATTCCAAAGCAGATCGGTTTTATCCCTCTGCAAAATACTTCCAGATCTCAATACAGCAAGAACACAGTTACACTGCATGCACAACAGTGTCCAAATGGTCTGCATCTGAATTCTTTATATGTCCTCTGTGTGTTCTCTTTCACTTCTATGTCATGTCCTATTCCATTTGCTGTAAAGAGCCATACTGTCACTGACTTTCATGACCTACTTAAGCACTGTGAGTTTTTTTGGTTGTTTTCACTCCTCTATTTGAGTTTCATTTCCTGTCCCTCAATCTTTTCTTCCATTTTGCTGCATCTCTATTGCAAACTGGGCTGATGCTGGGAACATCCTGTAGTCAAGCAATGACAAACTGATATTCTGTGAAACATCTTTCTGTAGACCTATGCTCTCTCTGCACAAAAAGAGTCCTAAGAATGTACCTGTTTCCAAAGACATAAAATACAAACCATGTTTCAGTCTTAGCGCTTTTGTCCCTTCTTTCCTTTCTTTCACTTCTACTTTTCCAGTTCTCTTTTTCTTGCCCCTCCTTCTCCCTCATATTACTTCTAGGTTTCCCAGGCACCCTCCCATTCTCACTTCTATCCTCATTGTTGCATCCCTCTTCTACATTTCTTACAGGTTAACAGTCTCTTATTCCTGGCAAAGACCTACTGGGCTGTTCCTGGGTGTGTCACTGCCCATACTTTCCTCCCTTCATTCCTTTGTGCCTACTCTGTGATTATTCTTTACGCTGAAGTAATTGATCTTTTACAGCACCCTCCCACTTCAGCAGTGCTGTTGCTTTTCAGCGTGGCTGAAAAACAAAGCACATAACAGCAGAGATTGAGGAGAGCAACACCACTGCTGCAATCCAGAAGCAGACCTAAACCCACTCCCTGTGAATAAATCTGCTGCTCTTACTACTGGAAAAGTCTAGTCTAAAACTGTTTTGTCAATGCTTTTTGCAATTGCATACATGTTATAAGCAAGCTCAAGTCTAAGAACAAATGCACTGAATTTACACCTTCATACCACTACCAAAAAATGAGAGTGTGGGGGAATTACAGAGGGAATTACTTTGCCTTTTCTCTGGTATAATCATAGGCAACTAGACCTCCCTGCACATTCAACTCTTACACTGACATGCTTGGGGTATTAAGCTGCAGATTTAATTGTCTTTGAGAAACAGTCTATGACTGTACAATTACAAATGCATTCTTTCTTGGATATGTTGATGTTTATACCAGCACAAGCCATGGGTATGCCTGGGGTTAAGCCTTTTCTACACTAACCCAATACTAGATCATATTTTTGCATTTCCTCCAGGTTCTGAGTGCTTACTTCTGCAACCCTGGGACAACTCCTGATGTGGACTGCATGTTCACACAGGTGAAAAGAAGCCATGTGTACTGTCTGGAGTTTCAGTGTGAGTCAATGTTGCAATGAACACAAGACAGAGTTGAGTCAATGAGCAGAGTATTGGCTATGCATCCCACTTTTGGCCAACAGCAAATGGGATGAGTGAAGTAGCAGAGGGCAAAAATGACTCAAATGAAAAACTGCCTTGCCTTTATCTGACTATCATCGAATTCTAGCCTAGCAGACTTCCTGATTCTCCTTTTAACTGTAAATTGATGTTGCCAGGTGTTTCTAGTTCTATACACAAATTTTCCCCATTTTATTTCTTCTCTCTGTTCTCTGGACTACCTAAGTATATGAAAATTGAGTTGTGTTCTACTGTTCCTCTTAAATATCTTTAGTTGTCCCAGAGTATCAGAGTATCTCCCTCCTGCCCTACAGCTGTTCACAATTCAATAAAATAAAGGACAAACTACTACAGGATAGTTTAAGGCTTACATAAAACATACTGCCTTTCTCAGTGCTACTGAGGAACAGCAACAGAAATGTCAAGAGCATTACCTGGCAACCTCTGGTCTGAAATCGTACCAAAAGGTGTAGTGCTGTTTGTGTCTTCATTTCCTAGATTAAAAAAAACAAGGATAGTAAGACAGTTTTAGGTGGTTTATTGACTAAGAAGGAAAAAAAAAAAGTATACCATCTGTCACTTGCTTTGGGGCATATAAATGACGAAATTACCATGGACAGAAATTAGGTATAACAATGCTATAAAAGCACGGTAGCACAACAGCCTGCTCTTAGAAGGCTTAAAAGTGACAACATTTATATTACCCAACTGTCAAATGAACTGGAACTCCTTCCATTCTCTATTTTGTATTCCCCATCAACCCCATCCAAAGTTACTGTATTCATTAAGACAAAGGGAGACCAAAAGAAGACATAGAAAATCAGGCACCTTCCTTCAGTAATCATATCTGACCTGCATCATCTAGAGTAGAAAAAAAAAGAACTTTTGAATTTAATCTTCTCCTGTGAAGTCTGCAAGGCCTGTGCAGACACTTGGTCTGGCTCTACATGGACAGCAGGATAAGACAAATAGCTCCACTAAGGAGTTGCATTGCTCAGTCTGGGACTAAGGACATGTTAATGCATCCATTAGGCATTTGACAGGTGAGGAATTGGACTGAGAAAGATCACACCTCCAAAGAAGTATCGTCATACCCTAGAGACTTAACAAGGCCTGACTACATTGTCCCCAGGCCTGTTCTACAAACAAGTGGTAGAATTTAAAGATAAACCACACAGAATGAACAGTCTGGCATTCACATGCATACAAGAGGATCAGCTGTGGATTCTGCCTTTGCCAAGCATAGTCCAGTTTTGATCACTTAAAACTGTACTAAAAACAAGCAAATAACATGAACTGAGTATCACAGAAATATGGCATTTTCTTAGTGGTTAAAACACCTTAGTGAAGATCGCAAAATGGTAAATTTTGCAAATACAAATGGCAAAATGCTGCAGCATCAAGACTAAGGGCAGCACTGCAAGATATTTTAGGCTTAAATTAGGGAGCTTAGGGAAAACACACAAACAAAGTTGGGACACAGCTAAACTAAGCTTCCCAGGAGAGGACCCAATCCTGCATGAAGTAGTCAACCTCAGATCAAGTACCCACACATTAAAAAACAAACTGATGGAGGAAACAGCCAACACAAAACTGACATCACACCCTTTCCAAAAGCACACAAGGTATTTTGCTGCCTCACCCAGCAGAATGGGCTCCCTATATGATTAGATGAAAGAGAGGGGCAGGAAGCAGATGTGGAAGGGAAAACAGGACTGTATTAATCCTAGTTCTAATTAGCTTGGACTGCACACCTTGAAGACATCAAGGACCTTATCCACCTTAAAAGATACAACTTTTCTTTTTTTTTCTCCTCAAACAAACCCTAAACATTGGTAATTCTCTTAATTTGAATCACAAGCATTGTCTCTACAATACAAATACATCTTACATGGGGTACTGCATAACCATATGCCACACTGGAAGACACTGCAATGAATGGGACAGATGAGAAGAAGAAAATCTTAAAATTACACTATTCCCAAACTGTTCTCTATCCTCAGACTGTGGCTTTGGATTTGAAGCCACATATATCACCGCAGTGACAAGCAGAAGACTTCAAACAGGGAGGCAGAAAGGTCTCCTAGGTTAAGCAAGGGGAAGAGAGCAAGTGGAAAAGCACCACAGTTTTATGCAGTGATGGCTCTGACAAGCAGAGACTCTCATTCGAGACCACAGGCTGCAAAGTGCACATGTCCCACAGCAAAACAGTGAGGGGTTCTGGCCTTCTCCAGGAAGCAGAAGTGCAAGGGTTAGAAATCTGCACCGCCCCAGGTGTACACATGCATGGGCAAGTGCAGGAAGGAAGGGAGGAGAAAGCCAGCAGCCAGCTGCAGCATCCTGTGCACGAGCACAAGCAAAGCTCCCTGGGCCACAGCACTAGTTACAACACTGGGCCTACAAAACTTGAGTAGAGAAACTCTGCGCTGATGCTGGTTCCCACCATGATCCAGAAGAGAGGGGAAGGAAAGAAAGGATTTCTGTGTTCATTTTCCATGATGAAATGGAACCAAAATAAGGATATACCCAATTTAAAACTGTATCAAAGCACCACATACTGGAAAATGACAGGGAAGGGGGATCAACATAATATTTGTCAGACAACTCTGTTTTCCTCTCTTCAAGGTCAGGCATGGATGCCGCTAAAAACATAACTGTGTGTGGTTGGCCGGGGTGTATCAGAAGGCAAGCGTGCTTCCTGTGAACGCCTGTGACACAGTTCAGCACGCCGAGGGCTTTCAGGGCCTCTTGTGGTTTTGCTGTTCTAGTGCATAAAAAGTCATGAGTTGGAGACAATTTGGATAAGCAAACTTCCAAAAGGGCAAGATCAGTCCAGCTCTTCCAGCTCTCCCGCTTTTCCAAAGTGGCAGATAGGAGCTGAAGATTTGTGCTTGTGCTATACACACAGATAGATGCAAGGTGAGTGATATAGGGTTAGCTCCAATACTTGTTGAAAATGAACAGGTCAAAATGTTAAATGGACTTCATTTCGCCAGATCCTGAAAAATAACATAGTAGATAGCATTCACATTTGGAATCCATAGTGTCCAGCTCAGACACACACCAAATTATTATTCTCCACAGAAGAACCCTACACTAACGACTGGCAATACTCATTCAACTCCCTGCATGTGATACAAGTCAATTTGCCCACTCCCACCTTCACACATAAGACAGACACACTTCTAATGACTCACATGCTTTATGTCTAGTGTAGCTCACCCTCATGCTGCAGGAAGATGCTGATACATAAATTCTCATTTTTACTAAGCACAATTCTACACATTCATTTTAGGGATATTTCAAACATCATATATAAAATTCTCTGTGGGCATTTTCCCTTTTCAACTTTGATACATATCAGGCACGTAAGAGAGTTTTATTCCCAAGTCATTCCACTTTTGTTGGTTTAAAAACCAAAAAGTACAGAAGCACTGACAGTGTACATCAGAAAGAACTTCCACTTGCTCAGTATCCTCTAAACAATCCAGATGAGGAACAGTTGAAGTCCTGGAATGGTTAAAGCAGAAATGCTAGAGCAGCAACAGGAATATAACCACCCCGTAGATAGTCTTCACCATCAGCATACTCATTCTTCTCAGCTGAAATGGATGAAACTAAAATTCTGGAGACTGAAATCAAAGCAAACCCCTGACCTCAAATCCACTGTAACACCTGCCAGGCAATTCTGACAAACTATAAACTCAAATCCTTCTTTCTGGAAACTTTATATTCCCCTTGATTCAACAAGGTCTTTTGGCATTTATGTTCTTGACCTACCAAGAAGTCAGGTCATGTTGAGAGAGAGGTCAGGCATGATTATTTCAGCAGCTTTTTGGACAGGCACTCATGCCTTAACATTGTGAAACGGCCTCACAGCCTTGCAAAGGAAAGCATAAACACCCTTGCATAGATGGAAACAACATAGACCCATGCAACCAATTCTCAGCCCTGGTCAATTTGAGGCTGAAAAACAGCAGCACCTTTTGCTGTCATCCAAGAATCTAAGAGCTAGGAGGATACAGTGAAATCAAAATGCCATGCCTTTTTCAGGTCTAAAGGCTGCTGCTGCTGATTTTTTGTATTGCAGGTAGTTTTGTATACAGGTAAGCTCTTGGAAGATGTCACCAGCTATCTTTTCTGAACAGAGCAGGAAGGGAGTGGGGGCCACTTCCTGACAGGGAGCATGGATTTTCCTTGTTCAGATACCAGGAAGCCAGCTGGATTTTACGTAACAGTGGGAAGGATTTTTCCTACACCATAACAACATTTGGGTGATGTTTCTTCAACTGACTTGACTGACACACAGAAGTAAACTGTCCAACAGAGTAAAAGAGCAGCATTATACTGAAATAACCAGTCTGCCCAAAAATCTTAAGTGGAGGGAGGACAAATCTACTGCCACTTTCACTTTTTGCAAATCACAGGATTTGACAGGTGTCACGCTTTCTCCTGTAGCGTTGACTAGATGATCACAAACTTTTGCTGAAGCCAACACAAATCTCAGCAGTATTTTCTGGAAGTTTCTAAGTGGCAGGGGAAAAAAAAAAGTTATTTCAACAGATACATTATACTGAGCCTTAAAAGGGCACAATTTCTCTCAACATATTGTAACTGGGCTCTAGAAAACAAATTTACATATAGAAGAAGGTCTACATTTGACTGCCAAAAGTTCAATGAGATCATTGCTGCCTCAGGAGACAGCACTGATTGTACATTGAGTTAAATCAGCACATGCACTCAGGAAACAGCATGATAAAAACCAGATCAGTGCAATCTTATATCAAATGAAATGTCAGTCTGTTATTGTTAAATTGAGACCATAAGATCTTAGCGAAGCAATAAACAGATTACCTGTAAACTACTTCTAAAGAAAACTTGCCTTTTTTTGAAGGGTAATAGTAAAGGTGTTTACATTTCTCAGTTAATTTTTCTTTTGGTGGTATCAATTTTATTACAACTTCACCAGATTAAACAATAGCATAGCACTGCTGGAGTGAGGTTCCTCAACAGTATTTATGGCAGGTTGTTTCTGGTACCTATTTTTTGGCTTTTTTATTTCGAAAAACTGTGGGCCACCGTATGGGCCATTTTAGTCTTCTGAAAAGCCAACTACGGCAGCTCAGACCTTTATATCTCTCGCTTTATTTCACTGCATGTCAACGATTATCCCCTGACTCTGGTGCTGCGAGCCGGGGCAGGAGCAAACAAGAGGCTGTGCATTTGCCAGAACGGCCCATGACAAAGCGGCACCGCTGCTGCCAGCGCCTGACACACAGGACAAAGCGCAGCGCCCGGCCAGCCCGCACCGCCTCCATCACCCCCAAGCCCGGAGAGCAGCACCCACGGGGGGCCGGGCCCCTGCCCTTCCAGCCCGGACCTGCCTGGGGCAGCGCTATTCACCTGCCGGGGCTGCGGGGACACGGGCGGGGTGCGGGGACATCTCCCGCCGTGCCCCCCTCCCCTGCCCTGCCGCTCCCGCTCCCGGGCCGGGCGTGCCCGCGCATCCTCTCAGCCGTGCTCAGCCCGGACCCGCACCGCTCCCTCGGCGGGTTTCTTTTGTTACTGTTGCTTCTGCTGAGCACACATCCCGAGCATTAACCTTTCCTCCCCGCTTCTGCCCCAGCTTCCTGAGAAACCCGCCGTGCGACCTCGGCCCGCCCCGCTGCCCGGGCATCCCGACCCCGCTCCCGGCCAGCCACGGCCCCAGGGCGGCTGTAGGGGCGCAGCGCTGTCCCGTCCCATTAAATCCGATCCCGTCCCGTCCCCCCGCTACTCACGGGATCCGGGGGCCAGCAGGAGCAGCAGCAGCAGCGAGCAGGGCACACCGCCGAGGAGCCGCATGGCAGCGCTGGGGCCGCCCGAGCCAGCGGGGCACGTCTGCCCGCGGCGGCGCGATGGGGCGGGCAGGGGCGGGGCGGGCAGGGACCCCCCGCCCCCAGCGCCACGGGGAGGGGTCGGCAATGGGGCATGTGGGCTGCCCCTCCGCGAGGTGGCTGGTGGAGTGTTGTGTCTCTCTTCGCCACTGCCGCCGGACTGGGCGGCAAAGCGCTGCGGTATCCCCAGAGAGGAGCCCAAGGAGCCGGGGATATGTCCGTGCTGCCCAGGTGCCCACGGAGCAGCCCTGGAGCAGCGCTCACGGCTGCTGGTGTGAGGCTGTCCGCGTTCTGAATGCCATGTAGCGTCTCCCTTCGGAGCCTCAGCAGCGGGGATTTATCCTCATTTTCAATAGCATCCCTCTGACCGACAGCAGGGTGCCCATACTCTCCCTTCGCAGCGCACCTTCCCAAGGTGTCACTGCTCACAGTCCGCGTACGCGGTGCTGACTGTCACACAGTGGGTTTAGGCTCTTAAGTCACCAGTGCAAATGCCGTAGAGACAACCCGAAACTCCCCGATGTACACAGAAAACCGTGAAATCAAGTACAAAGCTGACAGGGAATAGTGAAAGGGAACAACCATGTTTCAGTTCTTTCAAAATTTTCACGATTGCTTCTAACATAAAGTTGATGTTGGGAACTTATTTTCCAAGGGGAATTTGTTAACGCATTCTCGAGAGTAAAAACAACTTGAAAAATACTTATCAAAGGAAAGAAAACTACACACTGATGCAAACTGGTTTCTGTTAAGTTAGAGAAAACTATTTTTAATGTGGGTAATTAAGAAGCTGCAGTGGAATATTTCACGTGTATTACTACATTTGTGTTTGCTGCAACACAATAATGTTTCCATGTTAAGTGACACATCTGAGCTAGAGAGGGAAAGTGACTGGCCTGAGAGCACACAGGCAGGTGGTGAAACTGTACTCAGGTACTGTGTGAAACCCAGCTCCCTTCCTTGCTGACAGACATGTATTTGCTCTCTAAGTCTCAGCAAGCGAGTGGTGAATTAAAATGCTGAATATGTTTTTTTTTAAGTTCTAGCCTGATTAGGCCCCACAGTTTGCATTCAGTGAAAATAGGTGTGTACTTAGAAATACTAGTAATCCATATATTCCTAAGTATAAGGGCCTCTGTTTGGTTACAGAGGTAAAGCTTATAGTTAGAAAAAAAAATTCTTTAGAGAATATCTCTCTTTATGTGGGATATATCTTACGATGTCCAATTCTTTCAGCTCTTGCACAACTCCAGTGAACATCAGGTTTAAAACAGACTGGAAACAATTTATTTTGGAACAGCCTAATTAACATTGCTCAACTTGTGTATCTGCAGGAAAAGAGTAGTTAAGATACACGGAACAAAGAGGAGTCACAGGGCTGTGGGAGATAACTACTGTAATTCCCATAGAAGTGATGAGTTAGCAGGCACTGAGGCATGTTGCAACAACTGCATAGGCTCTTTACTGTGTAAAGACAGAGGTGTTAGAAGTTCTTGTGTTGATTGCTTTGGCATGATCTTATTTCCTTTGATGTATGTTGTTCTGTGGGAGGTGAATTTCTGGCAGTGTTTTGGGGTGACTGGATGTTGTTTCTATGTTGAGAAGGAGACTCTCTGGGAAAATTTACTGGAAATTATCATCCACGTTTTGGTACATAGTGTAATTAATGATTTCCCGTATAGATTCCCACATGAAAAGAAGAGTAGTAGAGTTTTGGTTGTGGGGTGTTTTTTTTTTGTTTATCCTGATTTTGTACAATATCCAGTGTCAGGGAGCAGCAAGAACGGGCCCTGCAGGTAACCACAGGAGGTCACCAACCAGGATGTAGTCCCACAAGACTTGAGCAGGATGGGATGGTGATAGTGACAGGGTCCACCAGCAGCCTCAGACAAGTCAAAGTGATGACCCTCATCCAGGGAGTCCAGCTGTGAAGGAAAGGCAGGAGATGGCTCAGAAACAAGTCTGTGTCTTAGGTCAAATATCAGTCCAGGGTACAGGATATAAGGCTACCACCTTTGCCAGTCGTAAGTCCCTCCAGCAAAACTAGTCTCTAGATCAGGGCAGCTGGAGACATGGCTGAGGACAGGCAGAGCTATATTACAGTTCAGGCAAGGACTGAAGCCTCAGGCAAGAGCTTAAACAGAGCTGGATGAATGAGCATAGACATGTGGATGGAGGTCACAGGTGAGGCTGGTCAGAGCTTGTTATTACCAGGTAAGGTTCACTAGAGCACTCAGAGCTCTGACAGGAGCTGCCTGAAGGCAGTTCTTTCAAAGGTGCAGCCTGACCTTTTAGAGGAGTGTCCTTGATTGGTAGAAGTTGTTCTTATGTTGTTGAGGTAGGACATTCACATAAGTATTACAAATTAAAGTTTCACAACAGAATTGTCAAAATCCTAAACATAAGCAGCTCAGATCCATTTTATCCATAAGATGTTAAAATGGCTTTGTGGAGGTGGTGCAAACAGGTCCAGTACATGGTTAATTCACAAAGATGATCAATAAAAAAACAGAAACACACAAACACACTTGTGAAACCTGATCCTCATGAAAGACCAACAAAGGCAAAACTGGGATCCCAAAGTACAAATCCCACTCAGTGTTCAGAACTATGGACTCAGTATTTTCTCAATAAAAGTTTTATGACCACTGGAGTTTTCTGTACATCTCATCAACTATTAACTCGTTGTTTCTCAGAAGTTCAGTTCTATAGGCTGTTATCTCTCCTAGTTGACATACTTGTCTGCTGTCTGCCTCTCTTAAGTAATATCGATTTAACAGCCAGAACAATCATTCCCAGGCTGTACTTAGCTGTATGTCTGGTCTATACAGATCCAACTTGAAAATTAGCTTTTAATCTCCACCCCAAAATGTCTTATTCCAAATATAACAGATGACACCTCGCTTTACAAATCATGTCATTTTATATTCTTAGACATGAGAGTTAGAGCAACACTGCTAGCTAACACCAAGGACAGGAACCTGCAACATGTTTTGCTGAAATGCTGGCAAGCTTTAATTCATGCTTCTTGGCAATGCAGTGTTAACACTTGAGCTCTGTAGAAGGAGATAAGAACACAGGTTGACCAAACTAGCAATCTTCTTAATCCAGGGCATTAGCAAATCTGCACTGGGTTTCTTCATGCCTATTTTTTAAGAGTAAGGAATTAAGTTCTAAATTATATTGACACAACCAGGATTAGCTACATTTTGATAAGCACCAGTGTTCACATGAAGCACCAGCACACTGTGGTGTCTATTGCTAGAAATGTCCTGATTTTCTTTACCGATCTATTGGTTTGCCTTTGCATTATTACTGCATCATCAGATCAAAAGGGCTGAGCCCTAATTCTGGCTGTTGCAGGTCATGCATGATTGCTGCTGTTGCAAGGAGTATTTTGCTATCTTGTGTTTGTATGGGGGCAGGGGCTGTCAGCACTCAGGGGGGCATTCTTGTGAGCACTGACTCCTTTCCATTTTTGCTTTCTTCTTCTGTTGTGTTCCGGAAGGAGGAGAATTCTAGTGCTCTCCTTGTTGCAATTAAACAGTCACCCAGACCTGTTATGAACACACTGCTGTGTTAAATTTTGTGAAACAGAAGTTCCAGAGTCAAGTATGATCCCATATAAAACTAACACATGGTGACTCCAGACACACTAATCTGACCTCATTGCAAACCGAATAGAAAATTAATGCCATCAAGGGCATTTACTGAGTAGAAAAAACCCCAAGATTAATAATGGAACAGAAAATAGTTTGAAATAAGGACCAGAAGAGAGTACATAAAATTATGCTTGCTTTATATTTTTGAGACATATTCTGGAAAACAAGACTTGTCCTTTCCCCCCTGGACTGAATATTGTAGCAATGATGATGATGATTTCTATTTTTTCATTTTTTGAGCAGACACATAGGTTGAGGAAATAGTAAATACAGGAAGAAAACATTAAAGTAACTGCTAATAAAATAATATTAATTAATGATGATGATGTTTCATGGAAAAAGTGATGCAAGCAGCTTTTGCTGATCTTGTCAGAGTCCAAAGGAGCTGGATAGTGTGAATGGCTGCATCAGGCTGACAGCATGGCCAGGAAAATTCTTTGCTTTGGGATGGATGCTCTTAGTTGAATATGATGAAGTCTCCCTACTGCTGCTTCTGGCCTCTATTTGCACTGATCCTAATGACAAAAGTCCTGAACCCAGTCTCGTTAGGTCTGGTGTTAGCTCAGACTTACCAAGAGCTGTAGCATGTGTCATTGCACAAATTGGCTTGTCCTTCCAAGTCCTCCCATGTTAAACCAGTCTCTTCTCAACACTGAGTAGCATGAGGATATCACCCTTTGCTTTGCAAAACATCACTTTTATGCACTTCCTTTCTAAAGATTGACATTTCTGGGAGAGGTGTGGCTTGAAAAATCAGAACAGAGGGCAAGTAAAGAACACCACAGATGCTAAATTCCCAATGAATATAAGGCTACGAGTCTCCTCTAGACAGTATTCTCTTTGCAAACATTCGTTACATTGCATTATCTAATCAGCAGTATCTTTTTTATATTAAAAAAAATAATAAAAATAATAAAATAATATGGAAAGTTATACTCAACCAAGCAGGACTTAAAAGAGTGCTGTGCCAGATCTCATGACATCATCTACTGCAGAGACATCTGAACCATAGAACGTTGTCTTACATGCTTTGGCAAGATTTAAATCGTATGATGACTTTGGGAAGTTACCAAGATATTTATAAGATATCAGTATTGTCTTATCATCATTGACTTAGATTTATGAATTTCTGAGAATTGGAGGGAGTTTAAAATCTATTTAAAGGAATACTGGGGAAAAACTCTTTAGTAATAAAGTCTGCCCTGGATTTGATGCACTATATGGTAATACTGTAATTAATAAATCCAGAATAATAGCCATATGCATCTTTAGATGAATCTGTAGGGAATTCCATGGCTAATGGATGTTTTCGAGGAGACAATAGGAAGGGCAGTGAAATGTTATTTTTTAATTCTGCTAGGTGAAAATTCACAGAGACAGCGAACAGAACATAGAACTTGAATCAAACCCCCAGGCCACAGTTTCCCACATAAAATTTCCAATCACTTGAACATTATTTACTTTGCAGTTCTGCAAACCTTCTCCTTCCTAATGTTAAGACAATCAGGATTATTAAACTGAACACTGTGTATTTTTTCAACCTGAAAACAATGAAAAAAAAATGAAGTTTTGAGTCAAATTGTAAATTTTTATTTTATTTCAGCTTTGGAAAAAAAAAAACCAACCCCAAGTTATTTGAATTTTGCTGGATTTTTGAATGGTAATTATTTTGTTGTTTATATAAACATTCACTGTGTACAATTGAGCCTAATGATGCAACATGATAAGAACTTGACCCTAGTCTAACAAAATTTTTCATGTTAAAATATTTGTATGATCTCTTTAAAGTTTTATAGGGATGATGTACATGCTTAAAATTAAGCACATGTTTAAACAATTTGTCGTTAAACACGACAAATTCTAAAGTAAGAGTTTGAGATTGTTTACTACAGCGTTGTCATGACAGACAACCAAGTCTTTCTGTCTTAAATTGAATAACTAGCACAGAATAATGAACTTTGTGCTTCAAAAGTAGCAGAAGTTTTTACAAAGCTTTGTTTTTGTAGTTTTTTTTGTTTTGGATTTTTTTTTTAGAAGTTTTCCTGTTAGAAAAGATAGATCTGGATTCGCTGTTGTGGCTATGGCAAATGTCTGATGAAAATCTGCCTTCAGTCTTGCTTCATGTAGGTGGATCTTTCATCCAAGTATGAAAGCAAGTCTGGAGAAATAAATGAATCAAATCAGCAGGTCACCTAAAACTGCAAAGGCAGCATCTACTTTTTCTGACAAGAATGCCAAAATGAATGAATATTTTTCTGTTGTTCAAATTCTCCATTAATGAACATTACTAGAAAGTAAACTTTACAGGAGTCAAATGTTTGCTGAAATAAATTTAAATAAAAGTTCCATCAGTTGAGATAATAGTGAAAATTGCTTATTTTAAAGATAATGCAATCATACTGTTCATTTTCAAAGCAGTAGTATATAATCTTCTGATGTAACACTTAGAGTTTGTTTATAGGAATTTCATGGTATATAAGGATGGAGAGACCACCAACAGACAGACTGTAAGTTGGAGAGCACATATGTCTTTCTATGCAATATTTTTAGAAACATACAGCTACCTAAAATTTCTAATTTCAGCTTTTTATGATACGTTCTATTTGAAAAGAATAATAAATCCTCATATAATTTTTTAGTACATTCAATAAATTCTTTGCAGTCCTATCTAACAAGCTTGCTTTGCAGTCCTTTTATTTCCTTTCAAAATGTTTGCAGATTAGTAAAAGATGTAATTACTTCTGTTGTTAAATAGCGAAACTTTCTAGATTAGCCACAAAGAATTCTTAACCTTAGACTTTTTTAATTTAGAGCCTAGAACTCTGTGACAGTACATTGCAATGAGGGCAGTGTTCAGCAGTCTACTTTCAGCTACAGAGCTGCCCAAGCTTTATTCCTATTAAAAAAAAAAAAAAGAAAAAAAGGAATTAATTAATTAAAATACTGTTGAATATCTTGAAATAAGATGGATTTTCTAGTATGTTGCATATATATTCTTGTTTATTCTTATATCTGTTGATGAAAAACAGCCTGGACAAGTGATTCAGTCCTGATGCATAAAACACAAACCAAATTCTGTCTGCAAGCAAGAAATACTGTTTGTGATTTAGCAGCTGAAAAACTTGTAAATTAGGTCAGTTGTATAGTTCCATTCCTTCATTACTGATAGTCTCAAAATATTTGTTTCCCCTTTAACTGATAGTTTCCAGATTGTAATTAGGACTACATCTTTCAAGCAAAGACTACTGATATGTCTGATGTTGCTATGAAAATGCATGCAAACTAGGTCACTGCTGCAATGTGCTGGAATGTAAGACTTCATTTTGTAAATGTTTCAGATTCCAGAGGATTCTGCTTCTGTTTCTGCTCAAATCTACCTTATTAGTAAGATGAAATATTTATACTGGAATTATTTCAGTCGGGTCATCATTTTTTTTTTTTTTGGCAGATTGGATCACTTTTTGGGGAATTAACAGTTTGTGAGCTGCAAAGTCATTTGGGGTTTTTATACAGTGCTCATTGTGAGCACCACAATATTGGTACATGTGGGCCAATACTGTAGCAATGACAAAGTAGGTAGAGAGCACATTCTCATAAACCAGTGAGGGTAAAATATCAAACTTTGATCCTGAACTGAAAAAACTTGCTGTAGGACTCAAGAAGGCAAAACCCAATATTGCAGAAACTATTTTCCATCAGTAGCTCTTGGTACTTTGAGAAACCTTATTCAAATATTTGAGCTTCTCACTGTGATTGTCTGTCCATCCATCTTCTCTGAGTTTTTTCATATAAGTCATTTGCTGACACAAAATCCTGGAAACCTTTCGAGGTTAAACAACAATAGTCCTTTTTGACACCCAGTGTGGGGCTTGAAGGGTTTGAGATAATGACATATTTAATTGGAATGTGTGAGATCAAATTTGTAGTTGTTCCTGCTGTTTATCTGTAAATTGACAGGCTCCTGTGCTTGCTATGGGGCTCACTTGCCTGACAGTATTAGAGCCCAGTGCTTGTCACTGGCCGCTTTTTGCTTTCACTGCTCACTGTAGTGCTGTGCTGTGTATCGTCTGACTGCTGTGCCTGGGCACACTGTGGTAACGCAAGGGAAATGTGTCTGGGCTGGCAGATGGCCAGGACATTGCTGCTCTGTCTGTGCTGCTGTACTGGACAGGCTGGAACTCCAGTGGGAGCTGTAGTCCACAGCACTGTGACCTGTGGATGAATCCATTCAAGAGCAGGATGCCCCAAAACAACTGTGGCCCTGGCTAAGTCCTCACCAGAACAGGTATATCTGAAAGTGTCTGTGACCACGGTTAGGAGGGTGGCCCAAGGATAAGGCTGTGCTGAAGAAGGTACACCTCGAAGCATCTGTGGCTGTGCATGACGCACATCAGCTTGTGAATGCACAATTTATATCATATGATACCTGAAATGAAATTTGAAGTAATTATAAAAATGGTATTTTTTTCTGTGTTTTGTAGACATAGCCTAGACAAAAAGTAACAACAGGGAAGAATATAACTTCCACTGTGTACACCTCTCTGGTAGTACAAATAACCAGGTGATGTTTCTGCTTCAACTTTTTAAATTACTGCTTGAAATAAAAAGTGCATTTAAGTCCTTAAGGTTTGATTTCTAAAGCTTCTATTTACTTTTATGCAGGCTCTCTGCATAGTTTACTTGATAAAAGAAAACTTTGATCTCAAGAGTGACAAATGAGATTGAAGGTGTGGAAAAACTGTGGTATTCTCAAAAATCAATAAATAGATTGCACTGGTATGTATTTTATTCCAAGAAAAATAGTGGCAACATTTTACAAGTGAAGTGCAGAAGCTAGGGCTGCCTGGAGGAATATCAGTCAGGTTGACAAAAGCACTCTAGACACAGGATCCTTTTTAAAGCAGTATGCTTGGTCTGATCTGGGACTTCCAGGGTATGCACACTGAAATTCTTGTGAGGTGGTTTTTAGGTTGTTAAATAAACTAGTGCCAAGGTACTACTTAGGACGGCTGCTTGATTGTCATCTAGATTGCCAGTGGTTGTTACCCATGAGAACATGCTAAGACATCTAGGGTCTGTAGCATTTGTAACTGAGACATAAGCAGAAATCTGATTACCACTTAGGTGTTTCCAAAGTCTAGCATGTAGTTAATTTGTGGGAGAGGGGAAAATATTATTTTAAACTGCTACTTCTTCTGTAATAACAAGGAGGCCAAATAAAGAGAACCAAGGGCCAATCATTTAAGATACCATATAACATGATGCAAACACATTGTTTACAACACAAATTAAAGTGAAGAGGTAACAGGACAATAAAAATTTCGGCAAGACAGCATGCAAAAGTTAGGATTAGTGCTGTAAGTGAGAGGGTATGCTGGATTCCTGTGCACATTTTTTGTTGTAACCCAACATTGAACCAAAATATGAAAATCGGCAATGTAATGGGGAGTGGAATTTGTGTGGGCTTTCTAAAGCTTAAAGGTTGTATGAGAGAACATGGAAAAATGATTGAATTGATTTAGCAAGCAGTTTAGATCTGCACAATCAGCTGAGACTTCAAAACAGGTGGTCCCATTCTTCACCTTACATACATGGAGTATGTACTGAGCATCCCACATCCGAAGTATTTCTGTGCTGTAGACATCGTACTGTGTGAGCAAATAACTCAGTGGAAATTATTGACCAAGATTTATCCATTGTCTTCATGGTGATTTGCAATATGTGTGAACTCAGAGCTGTTGGAACTATGGAACTAGCCTGGTAGCGATATGATATGAGCATTCTGCTTTGTAACATAGTAAATGTGAATAAGGGAAATGATTTCTTCCTTGATCATTCTGCCTTCTTATAAAAACTGATATATTCCTTCTTATCACAAAGTATTCTACTCACTGCTAAATAAAAATTGAATCTTTTTACATCAGGACTGGATAATAATCTAATAGTTTGGAAAATTGTCTCAAGGAGAACTCTGATTGAATTTTACTTGCAAAGCTAAGGCACACTTAAAAGACTATTGTGCCAGTATTAAGCTGTGCCAGCATTTTGACTTCCGTTCCAATTATTACCTGACTTCTTATTCCTAGGAGGTAAAAGCTTAAATCTTTTTATGCAAAGAATCAATCCTCATTCCTATTTCTGGCACTGAAGGTAGGAATGAAGAAAATAACAGGGAGAAAAAGTTAAACTAATTCTTCAGCACTTTATGATTCTTCATCACCTCTTCTACTGCTCTTTCCATGCATATTTGGAACCACTAGGAGATATTAAAAGGAGCTTCAGGCAAAAATGTTTCTGGTACAAAATCAACATTCTTATATACTTTCCTACTTTAAAGCAATACCAGTTCATACTGCCAAATATTAAAAAAATACAGCAACTTTGGGAACATTAAAGGAACACTAGGCAGTCTCAATGTATTTTGTAATATTTTCCCCTTTCATCCTTGACTGATACAAGTTGTTATAACCATTATGAGAAAGAAAGGCCCTGCTAGTCATAAATACAGTTATTATAATAAGAATGGTTCCCTTCAAGGGAAGATGAGACTCTACTGATTCAGGCTGTTCCTGATTCCATGTCCAATCACAAACGACAAGAACATTAGGTTTGATTTTTTTAAAATCTCTCTTTTGTAAAGAATAAATTATTTATTTATTGGGGAACTGTTGATTTTAGAGTAATGGTAGAACTCTGAGTGAGTTATTTCTCAGAAGCACTATGTAATCAGGAATGTTACCATGACACTGTCCTGTAATTGAAAATAAAAGATATTCAACATAAGAGACTCCATTTTATCTTCAGAATTTTTGCACAAACAACAATTAAGAGCAAATGTTTTTGGCAAGGTGCTGTATTCTGTAATTTATGCTTGAACTGTATAGATCGATATTGAATTCAAACTGTTTTTTTGTCATCACCTTACTTTTCTCCTAGGTATCTCTGCTTTGAGTGCAATACCTCATCTAAAAAAAGCCAACAGGAGAACCACAGATCCCTCTCAGCCTCATACAGCCTTTAGGGCAGGGTAGTGTCCCTTGGTGGTGGGACAGTGATTCTGAAAAGAACTTAAAAGTCTTGGTAGATAACTAGTTCCACTTGATCCTGTAGTGTGAGGCAGTAACTAAAATAGTTGATACAATCCTTATCCTGGCTTTGCAGATGAGGTGTTTCCTTTCCCCTACAGCAAGACTTGCAGTGTTAGCAAAACTGGGTAAATTTATTGATTCTTCTTCTGGTATTCATCAAGACAGCAAGCCAACATGTTTAGTAGCTGTTAGGCTACATAAATATATCTAAACCTTCCAAACTCCATTTGTGAATTTGAGTCTCCACTATCACTGAATATCCTGTGTCAGTGAATTCCACAACTTGTTTGCTGTGTAAAAACCTACATCCTTTTTCATTTAAAATCTCCCACAACATTTAATTAGGAGTATGTAATTTTTTGAGATACCAGAAATAACAAATATCTCACCACACTCAGTATAGCGGCTCTGTCAGATCACTTCATGTGGCCAAGTTGAAGACCTCTAGTGTTTTCTGTTTTCCTAATGTGGATGGACTTTCATATTTTCCTGTATACCCGAGTGGCATGCTGCTTTTATCTATGCTTCTTGTTTTATTGTCTGTGAAGCTTATTTTTAGGGCTGACAGAAAACAGTAAAAATTTTCACTCCCAAATGATTTTCCATAGCCTTTTCCAACAAACAATGATTATTTGTAGTTCTCTGATTTGTGGTGGTTCCTGCTGTAGCAGTAATCAAAACAGATAGTATTTTCTCTAGTCCTTTGCTAACATTTTTACTCTTAAAGATAAATTCAAAATAATTCCATTGACATCAATGGAGCTACTTGAGATTGGTATCGCTGAAACTGAAAACATCATAATGATACCATTCAGAGCATCTTGTTTGAGGCAGGATTTTTTTTAAGGTATAACTTCATAAAAACAGAAAAGAAAAAAAACAACCATCTTCAACTTGGATTAAATTTGTAGTTAACACTATGAAGGAAGAGTCAAGAGGACATTACTGTGCTGGGCCATACTCGTACTTTTGCAGCTCATCAAGCCTTTCCCATTACATATCTGTAAGTTTTTGCTGTGTGAGAGCTTTAATGTACATTGCAAAGGCTGGAATTGCTGCTGTTATAATTAATTTTATTCTCCTGAGGTCTTATTCCCCAGTTACTACCAGGTGTCTCAGGCATTGACTTTGCCCCCTCAGAATAGCACTGTGTTGGTGGAATAGGCTCAGAATACCTAGATAACAGGGTAAGTCCCATCATAGCTTCTCTAGGGTAGTAATTCTGACGTTTTTAAAACAGGAGTAAAGCTTATCCTCTGCATGTGCATGGTATGTACAGTAGCATCTGCTGTGTGCTTATAGACAAGTAAGACGCACTTTACAACAGGGTGTAAAATCAGTGCAGTTTGCCGAACTGTACCACTAGATGGAGGCAGATACTGCAGAGTTCACACCTGGTGAGCGGGATTAAGTAACGGTGGCAGCCTTTTTGCCCAAAGGAGAGGTCCTGTATGGGGATGGAAGAGCAGCAGAAGCTCGGCAAGAAGTAAGATGCTGCCGGCAGCTCATCAGTGGTACCTTTGCCCTCTTTGAAGGCAATAATCTTGGCTCTTACTTTAAGTCACATGCTGTGGATGCACTAGTTTGGCACTGCTGCCTCTCTGAGATGTATCCTTCAAGACACAGGGGTGCCTCACTGCCACCTGTACTGGCCCTGCTTCAGGTCAGTCATCTAATGTGCTCACAGGAAGCTGTCTCCCAGATGTGTCCCATTGTCAGGACAGTATTCCTAGGAATATACCTCTGGAGTTTTTTCCCATTCCTCTCAGTTCATGTGGAAATTAATTGTTTACTAGAAAACAAATTTGCTACTTTCAGTCAAGTATTTTTTCTCATTTGTCTTCATTTGTCACAGTGCCTCCTGAAGCACTGTGTGTGGATTGTTCCATGCGCCCTTAAGAGTGGTTCTTTCCACACAGTCTTTGCTCTGATGAGGCCTCTCTTCTATGTCTCTTCTATGTTTCCTCTTTAAGAAGCACTAGCAAGTGACTTGAGCTTGATAAAGAGCATGGAGTGTCTTTGTGCTTTGTTCCCTCTGGGGACTTTGACCAACAGAACAGTGTACTTTCTGTCAGCATTGCATCTTTCCTGGACTCCCCAGGTCAATACATGTTGATGGAGCATCCACACAGGCCATAGAGCTCACTAGGTCTATTCTTTATAGGCTTTAAAGCAGACTGGATCTGACCCTCTATTCTGGGACTTTGTGTTTTTCTCATACCTCAAGACACATGTGCTGTCAGAAAAATACCCACTAGCTATTTCATCTTTACACTTCATATGGAAGAAACAACTGGTAACTGATGTGAATGTTTTCAAATCTGTGTCTTACCAGAGATGAGAAACATTTCTGAGGGGGAAGCCCTTGAAGGAACCATGCTTCATACCCTATCTTTAGATATCCCTGACTCTCTGGATGTCTATCAATGACTTATTTCTGCCATCCCACTGTCTAGTACTGCTTCTTGCAGCAGATACTATTATATTAGATGGACTGGACCAACAGGAACTCTTTATGGAATAAACTGTCATCCACCTGGCAGGTCTGGAGCTCTAATTCTCTCTCTTTCCCTCTTCAGTTGGTTGCTCCATCTCCTTACAGAGAAGGTGGCTGTAGGGTTGCTCCCTTGCCATTGCAGGAGGCACTTTCAAGGCAATCACAGAGCACTGGGGATTCCATGGCTTTTGCTGCTGCAGGTAAAGTGTCAGCTGGGAAGGGAGTAATTAGAAGAGATCAGAAGGAAAGCAAGAAAAGGTAGTTTCCCAATGTAACAGAGAGAAATTGACCTTCATTCCTAATACTTTTTTCACCTCCCTTTCCAGCTCCAGGGCACCATAAGGAGCAAACCCCAGAGATAAGTTTGTACCCAGAAACTTGCCTGGAAATTAGGCCTACTTTGGAAAGTGTATTAATTTTTATTTGCTTGCCTAGGAAATGTTTGTGTTTGGTGGCTGAGAGAACAGGACCTGAGCCTTCTGAGTACAGGTTGATTAAAATTGCCTCTACATGGCCCTTGAATTACAAAAGATGCCATTACTTCCTTGTATCCTACCTCGCCTATGAACAGACTTCCTTCTCTTGTGTGTCCTGCACCAAATCTGGAGTTGAGCAAAATTTTTCCCAGTTGTATGTGAACTCAGAGCCCCTGCACCATGAGGCAGCAGTCCTTGAACTGGCAAAGGCTTTTGGATAGAGGCTGGGAAGTGCTGTCAAGTTTTTGAGAGACTAGACCTTTTGTGCATATTTGGCAAACATTTTGAGGTAGAATAAGCTTCTCCTCCTCATCAGGGAACACAAAAATCAGTTCACGTTTGTATACTGGTTCCTGTGTGCAAAATCAAACTATTCTTATCACATTCTTCCCAATCTCTTCAAAGACTGAGACCAGTGCAGAGTTTGAAGTTTCTCAGATGATGCTTTGCTCAAGATGCTAGGAAGGCATGGCTGTTTTAATGTGGGTTTGAGAGACATGAATGCATTTTGCCCATGTCATTTCAGCTCTTCTGTTATGGCAGGAATACAGGCATCCCACCCTGCAGCAGAAAGCAGCTCAGGCTTCCAGGACAACTGGCAGCAACCAGGAGGTAATCCTGGTGTTTCAGAGGTGTCCTGGTTCTGGCCAGGTTAGGGTTAATTATCTTCCTAGTAGCTGGTACAGGGCTCTGTTTTGGATTTAAAATGCGAATAATGTTGATATCACACTGATGCTTTAGTTGTGCTAAGCAGCATTTACATTAAGTCAAGACTTTTCCACTTCTCACATCACCCCAGCAGTGAGAAGACTGGAGAGCATAAAAAGCTGCAAGGGAACACAGCTGGGACAGCTGTCAAAACTGGCTAGAGGAACATTCCATACAGCAGGATCGATATTCAGTATACAAACTAGGGGAAAAGTTGACCATAGGCTTCTGCTTTAGAACTGTCTGGGCATTGGTCAGTGGGTAGTGAGCAATTGAATTGTGCATCACTTTTTTGGTATATTCAAATGATTATTATTATTATTGTTGTTTGTTGTTGTTTTCCCTTCCTTTTCTGTCCTATTAAACTGTCTTTATCTCCACCCACAAGTTTTACTTTTCCTCCCATTTTCTCTCCCCCACCCCACTGAGGAGGGTGGAGTGAGTGAGTGGAGCTTTAGTTACCTGCTGGGTTAAACAGTGTCAGTCTTTTTTGGCAACAAACGTGAGGCATGAAGGGTTGAGATAAGAACAAATCTGATCAGACAATGTGAAAACAGATTTGTTATAAGTATTCATTGTATTAGTTTAGTAGTCACTAGTCACAATGATGATTTATTTGCTCTCAGAGTTGTGCATGTTCTCCGAGTTGTGTTGTATAAGTTGCACATGTTCCCTCCTGTGTTGTTTATCATCTCCGGGGGCTGGGTTAACATTATTGATTTGGTATATTGTGTAACACTGGCTTATGAGATGGTAAACTTGCTGGTTGTGAGACTCATCTGATATTTGTGCTCAGCATCTCTGTGCATTGGGAGCCATCTGTCGGGAACTATTAATAATTACACCCTTTACCTCTATAATTTTGACAATTTTGAATATATCTGGGATGGTCAAACCAGCATGATTCTACTAATATATCTCCTGAATGTGTTTCAGGTCCAGTTTAGGGCTAAACACCTGGTTAGTCAGCACTGGGGGATCTGCCAACTGGGCTGGCTCTGTCCAGTCAAAACTTCTACATGCTGTAGAAAGGGATTAAGTCCCTGTAGTGCACATAAAAAATATAGTGTGAAAAACAGTCTGAGTTATTCCTACTTCAGGCAAAGGCAAACCCATCTGGGTTTGGGTCTGGGTACCCGGTGAGTAATGTGGAAGCATGAACAAGTCTGATGTATACCTCAAGGGAATTTGATTCTGAGTGAGAACAGACAGGGTTGTGAATTGTGTTATGTTAGTTGCTATCTAATACTGCATGTCTTCACTAGTATGGTTGCTGTATGTCATATCAACAGTATTACAATAAAAATGACCCAGATTAATGAGGAATGGATTTTGATGAAACTGGGCAAAGTGAAGCAATGATAGGACTAGAACAGTCTTCAGCATGCAACAAATCCAACACCACACACCATGTCTCCTGCTCTGCTGTGACAGGAGGAGCCCCAAGACATAAATGAACTCAGAGGACATTTTAGAAAGTGGTCCATAGACTAAGGAAATTATGTATAGGCATATATATCAGAGACAGGAAAGGATGTATTGGAAAGTGTGAGCGTGATGGAAATAGTATAAAATAAGGGGTGAATATTGTCCTGGTTTCAGTTGAGGTAGATTTTGTTTTTCCCAGTAGCTGATACTGGGTTTTAGATTTAGGATGAGAATAATGTTGATAACACACTGATGTTTTATTTGTTACTGAGAAGCATTAACACTAAGTTAAGGATTTTACAGCTTCTCACCCCACCCTACTGGTGAGTAGAATGAGGGTGGACAAGAAGCTGGGAGGATACACAGACAGAATGGCTGACCCCAGCTGACTAAAAGGATATTCTATACCATATGACATTATGTTCAGCATATAAATTAGGAGAAAAGCTGGCCAGGGCTTCTGCTCGGGGACTGCATGTACATCAGTCTGTGGGTGATGAGCAATTGCATTGTTCCTCACTTGTTTTCTATATTCTAATTATTATCATTTACCCTTCTTTTTCTGTTATTAAACTGCCTTTATCTCAACCCACAAATTCTACTTTTTTTCCCGTTTGTCTCCTGCATCCTACTGGGAAGGGACAGGGATTGGGGGTGTAAGTGAGCAGCTTAGTGTGTTTACTCTTGGGCACATGGTGTGACACTTGGGGATGGTCCTGTGCAGGGCCAGGAGTTGGACTTGATGGTCTTTAGGGGTCCCTTCAAACTTGGCATATTCTGTTATGTTCTGTGAACACAGGATTATACCTGTCTGTATTTGTGTTTTTTGGAAATGTGGGTTTAGTCTTTCAAAGGAGGGAAGAAGAATTTCTGTTTGTGTTGGGCTTTTTTAATTTTTTTTTTCCCTTTCAAAATACCTGAGAGGTGTTTGAATATCACAGAGGAAAATGGGAATCCTAGTCCACTACTTCTCAAACCTGCTTCCCTGGCAAGCCAGGGAGGACATGGAGCTGAAAAACTTACCACTTTGGGGAAACATCCTAGCTCATACTGAAGAAATATCTGTGGAGACCTCCTCTGTGTGTGAGCCATATGGGAAGCACACTGTGATACTGAGGGGGCAGCAGTATATACTATGAAGTGCCAGAACATGCATGGGAACTGAAAGCAAGCTAGCAAGAGGGTTTTTCTTACATCAGTAAATGCACACAGCCTATTTAGGTAGCTATAAATGTGTTCAGAAAGATATTTTTCTGACTGTCATGCATACAAAAGTTATTTGATCCCCCAGTGAAATGCCAGAAGAAAAAAGAAAACAGAATATACATGTTTGTGGCTTTTTAATTTTTTTTTATTTATTTTTAGATGAAATTGTGTGAAGTACAAATAAATCAATATAAAAATTCAGGAAGAGAAAGTGCAGCCCAGGAGTTTACTGCGTTAATTAGCCAAAGAATAAAAATTGTTTTGGAACACCAAAACAATGAGACGTGAATCCTTTGATCTTTGTTAAGTACTTTCTTCAAGAGTTTGATGACTTTTTCCCTGTGGAAAAGAAACACAAAACATGGAGACTCTACTGCAAATTGGCAATGCAGACAACTGTGTTTTATTCCTAGTGTTCCTCTAGCATGCCCTGAGCAAGGTGGTGCCTAAAGAAAAGCAAACGTAGCAAAGTTTGCCTTGTCAGGTCAATTCTAGTAATGTTCCCCCTACTGCTGAGGAGTTTCTGCCTTCACTGACTTGTTAAGTGGCACAGTATCTCTCATTTCCTACCAGTAGTCCCACTGACTGAAATAGCTCATTTTGCAGAGCAAGGTCCACAGAATTTGCTTGACAATACATAGTGTGATGAGGCCCTTTGCAGTCAGGGAGAGTAGTAAAGCCTGTACCCCAGTAGGTTTTATCTTGAAATTCAAATCTCATCATGAATTTACCGTATAGCTTCTGAATTCCTCGTCTGTCATCTGCTGGAAGTCTGAAGGTTGCTGGGTTCTCATATGAGTAGATAGGGTACATCAGAGCTCCACGCACATTTGAATGAGCAAGTCCCAAAGAATGGCCAAATTCATGAGCAGCAACAAGGAACAAATTAACGTCTGCAGCATAGAAACACAGAAAAGTATGATAAAGGTATGGCATTTCTTTTTAGAATACCATGAATTAAAATAGCAGGAGAATTTGTATCTTTCATTAATCTTGGAATGAAACCCCAGTGTTATGATCCATTACATTTCTTATGTAACTGTAGTATTTTATAGAAACACTGCTGATTCTTTGCTTATGCATCTTGAGACTCTGAATGTCTTTCCAACCTTGCTTTTAGTCAACCTTATTCCTACAAGCAACTCAATTTACTTTTTCATAGTTTATGTAGCAAACAGAGGATCATAGTCCTTGTTTAGCCTGTGAGAAGTGCTTTAAAATATGGGCAGAACAGGCATTATGTAGCTGCTAATGCTAATGAAGCGAAGCACAAGTGCTTAGAAAGGTAGTTGAAAAGAACACAAACATTGGCACTGAAGTACTATATAAGTGTGAAGAGTTAAGGAAAGCATTTCCTGTGGCTGTGCTCTTCCAACATGTACAATATTTGTCTTTCCCCTTCATACACACATGTGGGCTTTACCTTGATTGAACTCTGACCATCTTTCATCATCATCAAAATGAGCATCTCCACCAATCCCTTCTCCAGGTGCAAACGCATGGGCTAGTGTGTTCCCTCTTCCATCAAAAGGATGTCCATCACCATGTTCTTCATTTGAAAACAAACAAATGTCATCAGATGGCATCAGTTATAATATTTAAATTCACAAAACTGAAGCATGTTGCTTGGTTTTGCTAGTTCTGTTGATAACCAATTCTTAAAGAAAATGCTACAATGGCAGCAAGGTTGTCAAAATGAGAATCCAGGCTTAAGAAACACTCTCCAAATTAATGACAAAAATGTTCCAAACTTGTACCTGATGGTTCAGGCTGCTTCATGTTTCAGAAAGAGCTGATTTTTTTTTTTTTTCTGAGCCTTTGTCAGAAGTGTGGTTCTGAGACAGCAATCAGGAATTATTTTAGAATAAATACTTAATGCTTGACAACACTCCAAGCACCTGAAAGTTTTCAGTGTTGAAAAATGCTGGGCAACATTAATGGTAGACATTCACACTTGCACTGATTGTAGTGTGAGACAGCGATACGGAATAGATAGGTATGTTCCTGAAGAGCAAGTTAATTTATCCCCAGCCTTGGGGTATGGTCTATTTCCTGCTTCTGTCACAGTGCAGATGGAATATGACTGTTTTCTATCTTGAATGCAAGAGCTGTATACGAGTTGTACCAACTGACAGTTTTCCCATACCTTGTAGTAAGTCTCTGACTCAATGGAGGAGTATTTGGGGACTCAAATGCCATTCTGTGTCCTTTACCCCAGACTACATGGATGGGCCTTGGGGCAGGGCTAACGCAGGCAGAAGAGACCTAATCCTAGTGTGTAACAAGGGACTAAACACATTCCAGTTTGCAGGATCCTTTCTCACTTTGATTGTCACATTAAGTCACTTCTTTATGGCAACATAATATGCTTCCCATCAGTGACACATGAGCTTTGGACATTTTAGTGTTTATATACAGTCATCTGCTACCCAGGCAAGGTGTGTGATCTTCACTCATAGCCAATGGAGCTCTAGTAAATATTGTCAATGGATCTATAGAACAAACCAGATAACCTTAAAGAAGGCATTTAGTTTGTCTAAGCTGGGCCAGTTTAGGTGCCAGGCACAAGTTAAAGGTATGGCTACCCTCATATAATATTCTGGATCACAAGCAAACTTTTGAAGTGACTCTACTGGTCACCCCCATTTACCATGATTTGGGTTGCACTTTGGTGCAACCTCAGAGTGCAAAGTAACCAGATGATAATCTCTTTGGCCAAACCTAATGCACCCCATCTGACAAAGACTGTTTAGTCCAGGGAACCAGACTATATCTAGACCAAAGTAAACCTGCCTTAACCTGCCTGAATCCAGGCTGTGGAGGCTGGATCTTCAGAACCCACTGGTTTGCTCTTCCCATTAGTTTGCAGTATTTATCAAGGCAAGCAGAGCCTGGAACATCTAAACCTGAGTGTCTCATTCTGGAGCTGAATTCTTCCTCCAATTCATAGCTGTGACTCTGAAAGGATTTTCTAATGGTTTTATAAGAGTAAAACTGAATCATAACACACAAATTTGGTAATGTCATAAAGAGAAGATAAAATTTATGAAGACTTCAATATAATTCCAAACTTTTTGTTCTTTCTTAAAGCTATGGCTACAAAAATACATGCTTTGAGTCAAATATGGATGATTGTATTTTAAAAATTACAGGTATTCTCACCTCGACGTGCAAATCTAATCTCAATGTCTGCATGGCCATGGTATACTCTTTGGAAGCGCAGTGGAGTTACATCACTCCACACCATCAAAGCCCTTCTAATTGCATCATCCACTTTCCTTCTGGGTAGGTCAAGAGTATAACTGACAATCCTGGCAGCAAAAGGAAACAGATTAATGTCATTTAGGGTGTGAAGGAAACCCACATAGTTAAATGCAAAGCAACCTCTTTCCCCATAAAACCTAAATATTACTAACTTGTAAGTCAAATGTGTTTTCTTCCATTTTGGACTTCTAGGAAATGTTTGGTATTCTGCTATATCAGGCAATCCACATCTGGGCAGTTTCATTGTTTCTTCTGTTTCTGCATTTAATTTTCCAGTTACAGTCAGGTGGAAAAACCTCTGCATTTCTTTAATCCTCTCTTCTAAGCTTAGTTTTTGTGTTTTCGGAAAAAGCGGAAAGAATTTATCAAGATATGCCTGGAAGAAGAGAAGGAAAATAAAAATTAATACATATATCTGTGCTGCTTTGGTAGTTGCATTTTACATTTGGTTGAATTGTTTCATCATCCTGCAATCATGTCTAGTTTTATTTGTACTTTTCCTTCCCGTTTCAGTTGACAAATTCTGTTCTCTCTGTAGTATAGATCAGTATATAGAAAAAGAAATGCAATAGCAATGAAACATTGTAAGTAAGAAATCCTTTTAAGTAAACACAATTTACTGAGCATTCAAATCTACAGCCTTCCAACACAGTCTACATAAAATTTTTGAGATGTTTTAAAAACTATATGCTCCCCTTTATTTACCAATTGGAGCTTGGTCTGTTTTGTAAGTTGGACTTAAGTTGTCTAAGCTAGTCAGCAAGTTTAAATTGCACTTTTTCACCTCTGCAAAAGCTATTGCGGTAATGTAAGATAAGGACAATATAAACAGACAGGAAAGAAATGTAGAAACTGAATCAAAAATCAGATTATTCGTCATGCACTTACATTTTCCCCCGATAACTTACCGTTACTTTCTCAAGGTCTATGCTGCTCCATGATTCTAGGTTCAGGTGTACTGGAAAAGCAAGACTCTCAGGTAGGAGGATGGCAGCACAAAGCAGGAGGTACTGCATGGTTCCCAGCTTGTAAGGAACCTTACTGCAGCACAAAGGGTCTGACCTTCTGTCTCCCAACACCACAGCTAAAAGTGCTTATATAGATCCTGATAGGTTCAAGTGGCAATTACATATGTGACTCACTTTTTGGTGGTGTTGATGTAATGTCATCACTGTTTTAAGAAGCAAATGAAAGCACATTAAACAAATCTTTCCTGCAACTTCCCTGTTGATGTCACGTCACAGCTAGCAGCCAGCTTTGTCTCTCCCTTTTCTTATTATTCCAGTAGTGAAACCACAAGGTCACGGGGAAGTTCATTTTCTGTAACTTTATCAGTACAGTTACTGTGTAATCACTTCTTATTGCGCTTCTCCCATGTTCTTTATACAAAAAGGTATTTTGCAACAGCCCTTTGGCTGCCTGCCTGTATCAGTTGGTGTAGAAGCAGAGATGAGATGGATGCAAGTGCTGAAACTACTACCATTTCCTCAGGGGCATGCACAGCACTGCCCAGGTCAGTAAACTTTGAGAGGTTCCTGCAGTTTTTAGAGATCAGAAGAGAGCTCTTTAAATGTGCCCTCTAGTAATAGGGAGGCCATGAGACACCTTTGTCCCTTTCCTACCAAACAAGATGGCCTTTCAGAAGAGTAATTTTACGTTGGAGAACTGGATATAAAACTTAGCTAACAAGAATGGGTGAAAACTCTCAGGAAAAAGAGAGGGGCTTATCCTAGCAAAGGTGGAGCTATCTTCAACCTCCAGTTGTACCAGTGCAATCTGACAGGACCATGAAGAAGTGGCAGAGAAAACCAAAGGTGAACAGGGCAACCGCAACCTCCCTGGCCTCCTAATACCAACACTGGTCTCATCTTCACTCCACTAAACTCCATTTGACAGTTTTTCAGGTCTGGAAACACCAGTCCACGGGCTGGTTTGTGATTTTTATTTCAGGGCACTCAGTTTTGTGACCATATTAGCTCTAATCTGAAAGGAGAAGCACATAAATAGGAAAGTACTGTTACTATTTCTCACACTAGGACAGCTCATATGGACATAGATGAATGTGTATGAAAGAATTTGTGCATTACTAGCGTATGTTCAATGTAATTCTGACTGATGTGATGAGAAAGATTTTAAATTCAGAGAGAGATGATCTATCCCAAAACACTGCTGAATTATGCGGGAGAGGAATACAGTATGCAGCAATATCTGTAACAGTTACAAAAGGAATGATGCTGCCACCTGATACTGAAAACAGCCCAGATACCCACACATGATAATTTTTGTACATTTTGATAGGCTTACAGGAAAAATATCCATGTCCAAATTATAAAGCTTGATTAACCTTCACCCCTCCCCCCAGGTTTTATTGTTAGAAACACATTCATCTTTTTCCTTCTCAACAACTGACTTTATGTCTGATTGTGGTAATAAACTTGGATCTGAAACAGCATCTGGGTGGCAGGAGATGAGGATGTGTTAAAACCACTTCGAACTTCATGACTCCAGTCTGTGGTACTGATTATTTCCTCATAGACACAAGAGGAAAGCTTCAGAGCTCCATTGCAGTTGATAGACTGTTGAGCAAGTCACATTTGTCTTTAACTGGCCCTTGGGCAAAACTGAGAAAGAGAGTTTAAACACAAGATCTTGATGAAAAAGGACATGTCATGTTCTGTTTAAATCTCTGCTGGAAGCTTGTCAACTCAGGCCTTCTTCCCTCCCCCCC